>WBZZ01005867.1:42500-70000 GCA_019918135.1 Paulinella micropora | reverse complement strand
TTACTTTTTTAGTGCTTGTATTTAATAGTTAAATAGACCTGTCTATCCAACATAAATGATCACACCCCGTTGGGGGAGGAAAGGGGGGGGGGGGGCACTCACGAAGTGAGTGTTGGGGGGATAGGAGGGGGGTCCATACAAAAGAAAATTTTTTTTTGCGACACTGCGACAAAAAAGTGAAATTTTGTCGCAACCTCTGCGACACTGCGACACCGCCGTGTTTTGGTGTCGCAAAGACATATTCACGGAAATAGAATTTTTGACCAAAATTGGTGGCATCGGCTCAGCCATACCGATATTATTTTTTTGCTTCCAGTGTCCTTAAAAAAACAAGGACGGGTTAGAAGCGGTATTATGGCGAAATAGGCCTTCGTATCAATGGCGGGTGGTAATCTTAATGTAATACGTTATTAAAACAAGGACGACGCGGAGTAAGACGACTTATAGTGAAATAAGGCTTGCTAGGTGTCCTTATTTTTTTCCGATAAGTCCTTGTTTTTGTTCATTTTTTTTTAGATGGTTCATTTTATTGTTTCATTTTTTTTCTCAAAAATGTGAAAAAGTTTGTAAAATGTCAAAAAAAAATCAATTTTTTTCATGTTTTGGAGGCCAAGTTTTCAATCGGTTTATTACCCGCGATGAATAGGAGAGCATATTTTGCTGTTTTGGTAAATCAAGGGTACTTATGGAAATAAGGATCCGCCAACTCGTAAGGACTTAAACAATAGGTGTAGGGGGCTTATTTCGTTAAAATGTCTTCATTTAAACTATCGGGGGATGTAGTCCCTTGTTTTCATTTTCAACATTACCCCCCTCGGCCAAATGGTATTATGGACAATAAAGGGGGGGGGGGGTCGGCCAACTTCTCTAAAAACAGGGGACTAAAACAGGGGACTTCCACAAGGACATAGTTAAACTCAGTCAAATGGGATTAAATCCTCTTTTACATACCCTTTTTTATAATAATAATGTTAATAAAAATAATAAGGAAGTAAGGATAGGGCGTGTGGTAATATGGGCGGAGTTAGAATTACGATAAAATACCGCTTCTAGGGTGTCCTTAAAATTATAGGGGACTTAAAAAAAAAGGACTTTAAGGACGGGGGCAAAAAGAAGCAGTTGAAGGTTATTAACGCCACCAGACTAAACCGCGGGGCAAACAATACGGAAGTGTCGGGAGAGCGTGAATTGGAAGACTGGTGGATTTTCTATTTAAACATATTATTATGTATAATATATATAAGATATATTGTAATATAAGATGGCACCGCCACTTAAGTATTTGACAGATGAAGAGCGACTGGGGGCTCGCAGAAAATCAAGACTGGAATATGCGAAAAGGAAGCCCGAGATCGCTAGAAAGGCGAGCAAGAAGTATTACGAAGCGAACAAAGAGACGATTAGTGCTAAAAGGAAAGATAAGAGAAAGCGAGCACAAGGAATTTCATTCTAAAGAAATAACCTTATGTATAATATATATAATACACCACATAAGACAATGGCAAAGACACAAGGTGAAGAGCGGATAAACGAAATACTAGCGGGCATACAACCCGACAAAAAGCAATGGATGCCCACTGACGTTGAAGAAAGTGAAAACCTAGAGTATTTAAATGATCCAGAGAGATGCTTATGTAATAAACCAATAACTAAGGCGTACCCATATGCGTGGGATGAGTATGTTATATTTGTTGGTGCTTCGTGCTCGTATAACCATTTCTACAGACCTAGAAAAAATAATGACAATTTAGAAGTGGATTACATGACAGAGAGGCAATGCGTAATATGCGAAAAGAAGATACAGGCAGGAGTTCATTCGCTAGAAGATAAACATTATATGTGCTTTTACAAAACAAAGTTGCTATGGCTACAATCTGAAATCAAAAAACTAGAGAAAGAACAAGGAGTTTGTAAAACGCGGTTAAACACTCTATATCAAACACAAGAAGAAATTATAAGATTAGTGTATGGCAGACCCGAAGCCGAAGGAGTTAAAGATGAAAAACCGCGAGGAGACTTGATTATTATGAATGGTGAAGAAGGCAGACAGGCGACAAAGTCTAACGCACAACACGTAAAAACAATAAACAAAGTGGATGATGTTCTTGACGGAATGAAAGCAGAGATTACGGAGTATAAAATAGCGAGGATTGTGGAAATGTTGGACGTGTGGCAGTCATTCGTAAGATATGGCGATCACATGGACGAAGTACGCAAGGAGGAGCAACTTATCAAAATGAGAGAGATACAAGAAAGGCAGGCGAGGGCGAAGAAGGTATCTGAAATGGTGCGCGACTATCACAAGAAGAAAAGAATTGAAAACCTATACAAAAAATGCGTAAAAGAGCAAAGAGATACGCGATCTAAAGTAATGATAGCCCGCTATGTTGGCAGAGATCGTTTCAACAGACTTAAATTTTATATAGACGAAGCAAAAAGCACCACACCCGCCAAAGAGTTGAGCGAAGAATGCAAATGCGAGAAATTCAATCCAATGTGGTGGGACAAATCCAACAAGAGATACGTATTAGTAATGTATGAACCCAAATATATCACCTTTGAACCACGGCGGGACACAACATATATAATAGTTGCTTCCGTTGTAAATAAACTATACGGCGATACTTACAAAACATTTATTAATTTAAAAACAACCCCAATTGAAATCTAACGGCAGACAGACACAACTATTTTTTTTTAGCCTAAAATCCTCTCCAGTGTAGCGGTCTCATATATAATTTCCATCTAAGGATAATATATAGTGTCTTATATATACTATCTATAATAACCAGATTAACCACAAAAAAAATTTATAACCTTATTATAGATGGATGTTGAAGAGGCAACCCGCACTCAGTTTATTAACAAAGAGGAGTTGTTTGATGCGAACAAACTATCCTATATTATTAACAATTTTGACGACTTAAAAGGCCAACTGCGAGAGAAATGTTTCAAAGACGGAAGCCCTATAACACTGCTAAAAAAATACATTCAAAAAGTATTCAACAATAAAGTATCTGTAGTGTATCGGCAAAACGGGGGCAAAGGTAGATTTAATGCTGGAGGCTCATTATCTCTCCAAAACATACCGCGCGAGATAAGGCACACTATCGCCCGCGATTACTATGTAGATATTGATATGGTAAATGCGCACCCAGTCATACTACTACATTTATGTGCGATATTGAACTTTGAAGCGAAATATCTGCGGTCGTATGTGAAAAATAGAGAGAAGGTAATAGCCGATCTCACGAGCAAAAACGAGACGATTGACAGAGACAAGGCAAAACAGATTATCCTATCAGTCCTAAATGGAGGCGAAAAGGATTACAATGCAGTCGCGAAAAAGACGAGGTTTTTAACCGCCTTTAAACAAGAAATGAAAGCCCTACATGGAAAGTTTGCGGGGGCAGACATTAAAGAATTTGAAAAAGTTAAGCAGAGGCGGATTAACAGAGGCGAAGACTTCAACCACGAGGCCAGTTATATGAATACATTGTTATGCGACTTTGAAAACAAAATTCTTCAAGTTATGCTAGACTATTTTGGAAATCCTATTATGTGTGTTTTATGCTTTGACGGCCTGATGCTAGAAAAGAAAGACTACGATCTGGAAAGTTGTTCAAAGGTCATTAAGGAGAAATTAGGGATAGACATTGCTCTTAAATTAAAAGAAATGAATGAAGGTCTAACCCTTCCAGAAAATGCGATTATTGAGCCTTATCAAACTCCCAGCCTTAAATACTTTGGAGATATGGATAATGTATATATTCAACACTATAGAGAGAATGAGGCGATCCTTGAAAGACTGGACGAATGGCGCAGTTGTATAAACATAGTATCAAGAGGAGGCGGTCAAGTCGTGATGACTTTAAATCTAGACATTGACGAAGAGACAGGAGACCGATCCGAATATTATGTACAAGCAGAAGTAGGCGCAATGATGTCCGCATTAAATTTTGAATGTTTCGTGCGAAATCCAGAATACATTGAAGAATTGAAAGGAGACAAACACGACCCGAGAGCGAAACAATGGCTGTATCAACACTTTGGAAATGGCAATCAGTTTTCAACTGGATACGCAAAAGACATGATGCAAAAGCGAAAAATTAAACGATATGACGACTTCATGTTTTACCCGTATTTGAAGCGAGTGGGGATACCCCCAGTATATTCTAACAAACTAAATTTGTTTATGGGGTTCCCTATGGATAATATTCCATTTGAAAGTGTAAAAACAAAATACAATTTTGAAGAGAGTGCCTTATATAAACATCTAAAAACTGACTTTTTCACTGAAGGTCAGGGCGAGTTAGACAACTTTTTGGATAGTGTCGCGGACATGATACAGAAACCAAATGTAAATAGAGGTATTGGTCATTTGTTTTACTCAGTCCAAGGGACTGGGAAAGGCATAATGAGCAAATTTATGGAGAGGTTGTTGGGAACACAAAATCATGTGGTCATCAAAGACTTTAGCAGATACATGGAAAAATTCAATGTCGCATATGCGAACAAGATATTGAAAGTGTTTGAAGAACTGCCCGAGAAAGGCGGGGCTTTTACGATGAGCGACCGCTTAAAAAGTCAAATTGACCAAAAAGACGAAATAATAGAGCCCAAGGGAAGCAAGCAATACAAAGTAAAACATTTCGCCAGATACTGGTTTTACACGAATAACGAAAACACGTTATACATAGAAGGAAGTGACAGGCGGTATTCACTCCACAAAATAAGCGGGAAGCACGCGGACGATAAAGTATATTTCGCCAAAATTCTAGATGAAATAAACGACGATGACTTTATCAGATGTGCCTTTGAATACTTCGCCACTAGACAATACGAAGAAATAAGTGTTATGACCGCATTTAAAACAAAATACAAGACGGAGCAGAAAATGGCCAACCTCCCCAAGGCTATTAAGTTTATGATTGACACCATTGAAGCAAAATTTGACAAAGTTGAAAGCAAAGATATGAAAGTGGAATCGGTGCATCTATGCGAAAGATACAGGGAGTGGTGCTCAGAACAGGGAATATCTTATCATAAAGGAGCCTTCTTCACCCAACTGAAGCATGTAGGCATAGATAAACCCAAACAAAGCGGAGGAAAAAACAACAAAAAATACAGATTTACAATAAATGTCAGCACAATCCGAGACAAGATACGCGAGTATATAAAGGACGACGAATACGACTTCAATTTTGGATCGGGAGTTAATGAAGAGGATGATGATGTCTTTTGGATGTAATATTATTGTCTTCAATATTGAAAACAATATTAAAAAACTGATTTTTTTGTTATGCTTATATATAGCATGCCATCAACCAAAGGAGAGTATCTGAGCCAAATAGAAAAATGGACTCATTTAAGTAGTGATATTAAACCACCAACAAGCAAATCGCTTAAAACTGATATCGTCGCATTTTACGAAAAATACCGACCCGAACAACCCCCGCGGGGTGATAACGTTGAAGTTTCATTGCCCCCCGTTGATACATTGAAGAATGTTGTTTTCAATGACGAACCAGAAGAATTTACGCCTTTTAAAGAAAGTGATTTAGTAGAAACAGGCATTACGGAAATAAGGCCAACGTGGGGGAAGAACTGGCAAAAAAGAAACGGAAGCAAAAGAAGAGAAGAAAACACCGATTAAAGCAAAGCGAAACCCGCCCGAGGGCGGGTATAGTTGCTATGAAATAATAACGGCACATTTGAAAGTATCCAAAGACCCGTTTAATTTCTTGTATATGAAAGTGGATGACCGCACCATATTACAGGAGGATATGAAGAAATGGCACGAGAGTAGATACGGACATATACCGCCAGAGCAACGCCCCACTCTTAAATATGGTAAGTTAGATTATAAGACATTTTTCCGCGATGTCTTATCTCAACACGAGGGCAAACTCACGACACTAAAGGATATGTATGACAGGTTTCACGTGTAAGAGGCAGTTAGTGCTATGTCGCGCATTACATCAATATTAAAATATGATGGTTTGAAAGATACAGGCTCCGCAGATGCTGATTTATAATACACTTCCATTGTTAATGGAGCATCCGCCGTATATGTTACCAGAGCATCATTGGTTGTATTATTTACAATTCGTATAGTGCGGTTGTTGGTAGTGTCCGAGGGGTTTGGACAAGTCATCTGCCAAGTCAAATTCATTTGAACTCCGTATCTTTGGATTAGCCACACACAATCAAAAGACTTATAATCAATGGCGGTTGTATAATTTAGCACTTCGGTATAGTAATCATATGTATTCGTGCCATCTGTGATATGAAACCAAAATTGGAATGTAGCAATGCCAGTTGGTGCGGGTAAATTCAATGAACCACGAAAAGATACATTAATGAAATAACCATATCCTAAACTTGATATTGTTTTGCTACCATATCCGCCCGTGCACAGAGTGGTAAATGTGGAACTCGTCATCAACGACCTAAGGTCAAGACCAACATAAGCATTTTGAATGTTTCTTGTTAATGTCGGGGTGGCCACGACCGCGATAGTTTTTGTGTCAATAGATTGTTGCTCTTGCGAACGGCCAAATATATTCATTTTTTTGAGACTAAATATATCTATCTTATACTATAAGATTTATTATAAGATTTATTATAAAATAATAGAATTTAAATATGAACCATTTAGGCAATCCGTGGGCATATCACTATTACGGCTCTGTGATAATAGACGAGGATTTAGAAGTTGATGGTGTATTATATGGCGACCACATAGAAGCAAACTCAGTCCAAGCAAGGACTGATGATATAACAATATCGTCAAAAAATAATAACTCTTCTTTGTTGATATCTGATACTGGTTATGTGTCAATTAATAACGAATACGATTTACCAATAGCGGACGGCACGGCTAATCAAATATTAAAAACGGACGGACTCGGCAATACTTCATTTGCTACATTGACTTCAAGTTATATAAGCGACTTTGAATTGGATAAATTAACGGATGTAGTCATAACAGGCACACCCTCCAATAACCAACTACTCATTTATAGCACGGGTCAATGGAGAAATACAAACTCACCTTTTCTTAGATTGGATGGCCTCACTATGATGTTTGGAGATTTGAATATGGGAAGTTTTAATATAGTAAATGTCGGTAATGTTGATGGTGTTGATGTTTCGGCTCTTGATAGTGCTGTGGTTAAATTAACGGGAGACCAAACCATAGCAGGAATTAAAACATTTAGCAGTATAATAAATGCTAGTGTGGGGATTGATATGAAAAGCCAAAGTATAACAAATGTTAATCTTGTTGATGGTGTTGATGTTTCGGCTCTTGACACGAATGTCGTTAAACTAACGGGAGACCAAACAATAACAGGGAATAAAACATTTACTACTTATGTGGCCGTAAAAGACTCAAATCCATTAAACACTGGCAAGTTATTCTTCAATTACAACAATAATATGGGCTCTATCTATTCGTCGGAGGCAGGTGGAGCAACGGGCTATCCACTAACTATTGTCGGTTCTTCTATACTTTTTGCTCCAACAACAGGGGGTGGGATAACATTGGCGAGCAATGTTTTAAATTTTAACAGCACGACAGCAATCAGCGGATTGCCCGCGCCATTCTATGATGGCGATGCTTCAACAAAAGCATATACCGACACGAAACTAGCAAAGGACGGCACAACGGCTATGACGGGCAGTTTAAATATGGGAGGATTTTCAATAACAAATGTTAATCTTGTTGATGGTATTGATGTTTCTACTCTTGATACTTCTGTCGTTAAACTAACAGGAGACCAAACCATAGCAGGAACTAAGTCTTTTAGTAATGAAATCAAAGCAAATGCGGGGATAACAACAACAACATTAACAACAACCGACAATGTGGTAGTAGGAGCAGGCAAAAGTGTTTTCATAAATAGAAGTGCTCTCGCCAACAATAAACTTGTTTTGTATGATAATGGAACACCATCAACAACTGGATTTTATGGATTTTGTATTGCTAGTAATACATTGATTTATAATGTTAATGCTTTTGGTGATAGCCACGTGTTTTATTACTCTGGAATAAATGAACTATTTAGAATTGCTAATGCTGGAATTACTGCTTCAAAGGCAATAACGGCAAATGCGGGAGTATCAACAACCACATTAACAGCGAGTGGGGCGATAACAGCGAATGGCGGACTAAATATGGGAAGCCAGAGTATAACAAATGTAAATCTGGTTGATGGTGTGGATGTTTCTGTTCTTGATACTTCGGCAGTTAAAACAACAGGAAACCAAACCATAGCAGGAATTAAGACATTTAGCAGTGCCCTTGAAATAACAGGAAATTCAACGAATGCGACAACAAAAGGAACATTCGTGGTTTTTAACTCCACAGCCAATATAGGAACTATCGGATGCCTTGATATGGGCACTGGTGTAAATTATAACTTTGAAATAAATGCGAAAAAAATAAGTTTTATTATTGATGGGACGATAGTCGGTTGGGTAAATGCTTCTGGGTTAGATTGTAATAGTAGCAAAATAGCCAACCTTGGAACTCCAACATTATCAACAGACGGAGCGACAAAAGGATATGCGGACACATTGGACGGACAAAATGTGAAACTAACAGGCGACCAAACCATAACAGGAATTAAGATATTTAATGGAAGTAGAAATGATGTAAGGGCACTGAATTTGTTAAGCCAAGCCGATTTCAATAATGTGGATATCATTAATGGAGGAAATATAACATACAATGGGGCAAGGATATTAAACCAAAACGGAGGAGATATATTCTTTTCACAGACAACGGGTGATTATCAGTATTTCTTATTTACTCTAAATACTGCTTCAAGTGGAACCGCAAACCAACGAGGTTATGTATTTACGAATGTAGCATCTGATGTAAAAGGGGCGGGACTTTATATTTCAAAACTTTTGGATAATAAAAGTGCTTCGTCTGACATTGTCCGTTTTAACAATGCTGGCGGTATGCGGTTTTATGGTGCTTTGGATATGAACAGCAACAACATAACGAGTGGTGGAACAATAACTGGAACAACAATTACTTCAACTGCGGGTATATCAACAACAACGGCAACCGCGAGTGGATTAATAACGGCAAATGCGGGTATATCAACAACGACACTAACCGCGAGCGGACTAATCACGGCGAATGCGGGGATATCAACAACAACGGCAACCGCAAGCGGATTAATAACGGCAAATGCGGGTATATCAACAACAACGGCAACCGCGAGTGGTTTAATAACGGCAAATGCGGGGATATCAACAACGACAGCAACCGCAAGCGGATTGATAACGGCAAATGCTGGAATTACATATACTGGCACACTAACATCAGCAACGAATACCAGTGGGGCAAAAATATCCATTCAAGGAGGAACAAATGGAGGAAGCACCAGAGGAATATATATTTGGGATATTACTGACCCAGGCTGGGGGATTTATATGGCACAATCTGGGGCGAATAAAGCATTAAGTGGAACAGGAACGGCACCAGCAGGAAATGGATTTAGTAGTTATGCCGTAAGATTTAGATCGGGTGCGGACACGACCCATGGTTTTGTGTGGGAAAATGCCAATGATGTTGCTTTAATGTCGTTGAGAGGGAGCGATGGATTTTTGTGGAACAAAGGTGCCTTTCAAGCAGATGGTGGAATAACTCTTCCAACGACATCAAGCGGTTCTTTAACAATAAGACAAAGACCCGCTTCTACTAATGACCCGCAACTATTTTTTAAATCGGGAGGATATACGAATTATGCTTCAATAGTTTCTTCTACTGGTTTGCTTCACGCTTGGACTACTTCAAACTCTACTACTGGCGAGCCGTCAGGCAGTTATAATTATATTCCGCTTAATGGTGCTTGGACAAACTCCTCGGATAGGAGATTAAAATCGGATATTAACACATTAGACTGCGGGGATTGTTGCGAGAAACTAATGAAAATAAATTGTTGTTCATATTACTGGAAATCAGATGAGAAGAAAGAAAAAAAAGGCCACGGATTTATTGCGGACGAAGTCAAAAAAGTATTTCCTGAATTTGTATCTGAAAGTGGAATGAAAGCAGAGGATGGAGAAGGCTACCTTGAAGGCATAACATATACAAGTTTTATACCAATATTGGTAAGCGGATTTCAACACATGGCGGATAATCTCGGACATGTCCGAGATAGGGTAGATAATTTAGAGAAAGAAAATAAAACTTTACTTAATATATTACAAGATTTAACCAACCAACTAGCAGAAATACGAGCCGTTGTATATCCAACCAATGGCTAATAATACAACCAGACTTCACAGACCCCCACCTATTATGGATATGGATAATCTCGGACATGTCCGAGATAGTGAATTAACTCCCGAGTTAAAATCCCGTGTCCTTGAAGTGGAACTAAAAACAGAAGAGAAAAAAATTGAAAACGAGATAGAAAATGAATGGAATTGTTGTATGACTAATAAGAAGACTGATAGCAGATTGATTAAATATCTCTTTCAAATGACTATAATCATTGGAATTATAGTCTTATGTTTAGTGAAATTAAGCGAAAAAAACCTCCCCTGCGAAACTGCGAATGTCTATGTCGGAATACTCACACTTTTGGTTGGTATAGTGCTTCCTAGCCCGAATGCTTCAAAGAAGTGAGCACTCATATAATGCAGTTTTATACCATTTATTATCTCCAGCACATATCAGGGGGATTGTATCCATAAATGAACGGCAGTCATTGTTGCCATTGTTGATATACACACAGGTAAAATTAACATTTAATCCAGATTGTATGCAGTAGACGCAGTTTTCTTTTTTGTTGTTGTAGTCTCTATTTAAAATGTAGAAATCGCAAGCCGTGCGACTTAGCACAAATGGTAATACAAACAATAATATTGATAACATATATTAACCAGCCTTTTCTTTTACTATATTGTTGTAAATCTTCTCCCGTTGCTTATCCGTCAGTGGCAGGCGGTAAAGGATATTTTCAGGTTTTCTAAAAACGGCAGGGTTTTTATTCACCAAGTTCTGAGTGATGCGGATTTGGTCAATTTCCTTCCCTAGCCTTTCCAACTCTTCAAGTTGTTGCTCGTCCTTGCTTTTTTCTTTTTTATTTTCCATGATATATAATAGCGGATATAAAAAATGCCACACGAAAAACCATTTTTCGCATACTATGGCAAAATTAAACGGGAACATAAGTTTTTGTTGAATGAAGGAGACGACACTGCATGGGCTGAAGGAATTCGTGAAGGTATCCGTAATCAGGCCTATGAGATGCTTAGAACGGATAGATTATTGGATGCTTCAACAAAGAGGGGGAATACTATGGAAGATTTAAAAGACAGGATTAGTGCCTTGGACAATAAACAAGCAATTTATGCAAATATGAATTACGACGAAATGAAAGCACACCTTCAAGACGATGGTGTTGATATGAAAGAATTTGAAAGAAAACACGGAACTGCTCCTATGAACGAACAAGTGATTGAAATGCGAAAATTGGCAATGGCTACCGATAAATATGATATAATGCACATAGAAGACAATATCCAGCAAATGAAGCGAGATATAGCGCAATTGGTGAAACAAGGATACAGAGAAGAAGAACTAAAACAATTAACTGATAAGGGCTTAACATATATGAAAAACAAAGGCAACAAAGACAAAACTCGTCCAATACGAAGAGAGGATAGAAAGCAAGCGGAGCAAGATTACAAAGAATGGAAAGAAAACCGAGAAGAGTGGGAGAGAAAACACCCAGATGATGCTTCAATAGAAGCACAGATAGGCGACGAACACAAGATGCTTGTGCCACGAATAGGTGATGACCCCCGAAGTGTAGAAAGATTTGTTAATGCTATTATTAGAAGTATTCAGGAGATAATTATGAGCCCCAGACTTAGTAGATTACTTAACCTTGCTACAGGTGTTGGGCGATATGGTGTGAGAAGGCTAGCGTGGGGACAGATATTGAGATTTGTTGCCAACAATCCACAACTACGTGCAATGAATGTTGGATTACTTGGAAGAAGAAGAGCAGATGCTCTCAATGCACATTTGCTAACACTAGCGAGAAATGAAGCACCGCAGGGATTACCTCCGCCTAACCCTCGTTTAATCGCAGGCGGACAGCAAAGAATAGGTGATTATGTATTAAGAGAATATATGAGCAGATTAGCCACTGGACTAGTGTCTTTGGGTGTGTGGGACTATTTTAAAACAGGAGTAGAGACTATGACGGTTCTCGGTCTGGGAAAAGCACTCAGAGAAATATATAGAACATGGTCTGCTCAACCAGATGCTCTCATTAAGTTGGAAGAAGAACGAATTCATACCGAAGGAAGTAATTATAATGGTGGGGGCACACGAGTGGAAAGCCGTCTCCAATTAGAAGATAGAACTCGCGGTAAGTTTCCTTACATTCTACCAGCAGATGCTTTGGATTTAGTTGCTTTTGAACATGATTTATTGTATGCTACTGGCGATAAGAATGTCCAAGACTTTGCCGATAAACGATACTTTGAAAGAATTACCAATATGGGTGATTATCTGACGAGTAATGGTTTGGCTACGGCCGAAGTTGCCAAGAGTATTTTTGACAATTACAACTCAATGTTTTCAAAAGCGGATATATCTAGAATGGCCTTGGAAGCACAGGGTAGGGCACGCGGTGGAGTATCTTTTTGGGATGCGATGAAGTTTTGGAAAACTATCAAAACCACTCCTCCAGATGCGAAGTATAGCGGATTTATAGGCGATGTAGATAAAACATTAATGTCTATGATTGGTATTATGAAAAATGTGGGCAGTTTTGATAAGAATGCCACATTTAAAGTAAATAAAGTGGTAAATCCCGCTACATTTAATAAACAATATGCGGAACTCGTTGATGGTTTTAATAAAATGGTGAAATCACAAGAAAAAGCGGATGGTGTGAAAGGATATTCTCTTATCGCACCAGCAAATGAAACTACAATTAATAATTTTATAGAAAAAATAAATACAAAAGATATTCCACCGAGTATAGAAAAGGATATAAATCTTAGTGTTGAAGTCCCGATCGCATACTCAGACAATATGGTAGTAGCACCCAATTTTGATTTAATCGGACTGGGCAATAACTTAACTATACTTGATGATAAAGGTGCCCAAAAGAGGTACTTAAAGGGATTTGTTAAATCGTTGAAAGAGAAAACTGGAAAGAAAATTAAACTTTCCAATTATGACGATCCAAAAGTTGGATGGGAAGAGGCTATCAAACAAGCACTAAATCAAGGTGCTAGTATATCAGACGTAGCAGATGCGGATGACATTTTGGATAAGAGAATTTACGAAGAAATGCGGGGTAAATTAACTCCAGACCAAATGAAGCAATTGGAGGATTTAGAATTGAAGGATAGTCAAGTTGAAAAAACTCAACCACCGCAAACCATGCCACCGCAAACTATGCCACCAGCACCACAAACCATGCCACCAGCACCGCAAACTCAACCACCAGCACCGCAAACAACACAAGCACCAGCACCACCAAATCCACAACCAGAGTATGAAGGAGGTGTTTATAAAAGTGGAACAAAACAGGGGCTCCCATTCTGGGAGGAGAAAGTTAAAGATGAAAAACTCAAAGAAATGATGAAAGAATACAAAGTTTCAGATGACCCAGACCCAGCAACAACACCAAATCAAGCCATGGTTGATAGCATGAGAAGCATTGACCAATTGGTTGATAAACTTATGGGTAAAACTCCCGCCGATGAAAGAGAAGATATGTTAGCACTTATTCGTTTTCTAATGCCAAGCGACCAAAATGGAGGTATCGGCACTTCACAAACAAACCCACTTATTAAAGGCAACGAACTAAGACGCGATCGCATGCTAGACACCAAGAATGATTTTGAATTGCTAGATAACACACGTTATGGCAACACAAATAATCACTTTATGTTGAATAGATACAATAGAGCAGTTATCCAGACCAGAATGAAAGATAAAAGAGCATTTCCAAAAATGAAACGAAAACTGACCAGAAACTTCCCTGCTGAAATCCCGCGACAAGTCCAAACTCGTCCAGAAAGAAAGGATTTTAAACCGCTCGTCAATCCTCCAAGTAATTACGCTTTTGGTAGTCCTTACTCTCCTTATTTCTATAATTATGCTTCACCACCCCAACCCTTTGGTGCCGAATATGATAATTATAGATACAATCCAAACTATTTTCAAAACCCATAATATAAGATATCTTATAATATAAGATTAGATGCCGAGGTCTATACGTAGAGGATTAATAGCCAACAAGTTGCCACGAAAAACACTTTTGAAGCAGAGTTTGGAGAAAACCAATATAGAAAAAGCACACGAGGAATTTACTATTGACAGGCCAGTAATAACAGAATTAGATAGCAAAAAACCGCCCAAATTTCACAATGACTTGGAAATACAACCAATTAAAACACAAAGAGATAGTGTTGAATTGCTCCCTATCCAAAAAGAAGGAATATTGCCAGCCATGGGGACTATGGTTATATGTGCCAGCACTGGCGGAGGTAAATCAGTTATGATTTGTAATCTACTCGCCAAAAAGAACATGTTGAAAGGATTTTATGATAGAATAGTCGTATTTTGCTTAAGTCCATGCCCGATTTTGGAGGACACTCTCAAGTTAAAAAAAGAAGACATAATCAAAGAAGACCGCCCAGAACTAATGCGCGAAATATTAACTAAACAAAAAGAACTAATTAAAACTAAAGGGTTTAAGAAGGCACCAAAGATATTATTGTTATTGGATGACATAGCACAGAGTAAAACCTTTCTCAAATCAGAAGTGCTTACTGAGTTGTTTTTCGCTTCAACACATGCTAAAGTGTCAGTCTGGGTAGCAACTCAGAGTTATACACAACTCCCACGAAGAATAAGAATTAATTGCCATTGGATGATTATTTTTAATGGAGTAAGGCGGAGCGAACTTGACAGACTGGCAGATGAATATGAAAGTCCTTTTCTCACCAAAAAAGAATTTTACAATATGGTTAAGTATGCTACGGCAGAACCTTATTCGTTTCTAGCAATTAACAACACTGCCAGTGATAGAACAACCCAGTTTAGAAAGAATTTCTCTACTATATTACGATTAAATAAGGATAGAGATATGACCAATTTGTGATTGAATTCAATCACAAACTAATTTATAAACTAATTAAATTAAATGGTTTTTTTTTCTCCATAATATATGTCATGACGGAAACACCTAAATTATACAAGACTTGCTATCATCAGGCAATCGCACTTTGGCATAAACAAAATGCGCAAGGAAAATTCGTAACAATTCGTAAGGGATCGCCCGAATACTTAGCAGTAAAGACGATAGAAGCGGATATTAAGAGTGGCAAGATTAAGTGTCAATTAAAACCAAAGGTAAGCAAATCAGGAAGTAAGACCAATGAACAGCAACTAGACCAAATGCCAGATGAAGCATTAAAAAGAAAAATACCAGACATAGAAACGGCAAAAACTTCATTGCCTAAACCAAATGCCAAACCTATTGAGATGTCTCCAGCACTTAAGATTGAACAATCTTTACCCAAATCTTTCAATCCCACTCCTGTTGCCGTGCCGAAACACACTACCACAACACCCGCAAGTAAGATAGAAGCAATGGAGGATGCTTCTAAGGAAACTCCGCCACCACCTAAGGAGGTTACTGAAACTAATGATGTTGATGTAAATCAAGCCATAGCGGATTTAAAGAAAATGAAAGAGGAAAGAATTACACACCAGAATTTACAGATTATGAAAAAAATAATTAATGGTAATTGATAAAATATATTTTATGTGGATATTTATATATTCGCATTTTTATAATGATTAAAAACTCAAGTGCTTCAAATCGTTTGCCAATTGACTTTATTAAGAAGATAAATGAAGCAAACCGACCGAAAAGTGATGGGTTTCAACTAAACCAGTTTGAATTGTGGAGTAGCAATGGTGCCCCGTTAGTTAATCAACCATTGACCGAGTTTGGCGACCTTGTCCCGTATGAGAAGAGCACTCTTCAAAACACATTAACAGACATTTCTGATAAAAAAGAAAATGCGGATGTTGTTGATTTGGACACCGCTGTTAGCAGTTTGGCTTATTTAAAGAAAGCAGTTGAGAATGCTGAGGCAAGAGAGTTTCAATTGACTTCACCACAAGATGCGAGACTTGACAATATACAAAAATCTGTTGATATTATTAAACAATCCGTTTCAGGTGAATAAATAATTATTTTTAATTTCTATTATTATTTTTTTAGTATAGTAGCATTGCGAATTTTATCACCTCACACCCGCACACAAAAATGGAGAAAAAGGAGATTGAAGTTACTGAGGAGTTGATGACCCTCAACAACCTCAGATATGAGTTTCCAGCAAGTCTGGCTCTCTCTGAACAGGGAAGTATCTTTAAGAAGAACTTCGCCGACCAGCAGACTTATACCAGTGTATCGGGGACTGAAATGATTTTTACATTACAGGCAAGCACTGATTTTGTTTATGGAAAGAATTGTTATTTGTCGTTTGACATTAAAGCAGATGGATTGGTAGCCACTGATGGAAAGGATAATGTTGCTTGTGCTATTGGCTTTCAAAACACTCCCGCGACTGCTATTTTTGAAAGATTTTTATTGGAAAGTAAGGATGGTAGCGAACTTGAACGAATTGAAGATTTGAACAAGATGGTGCGAAATATTCTCCCTTGGCATTATCCTTTTGATTACCGCCGACAGGCACAGATGGCGGACAACGAGAATCAGTCAGTGTTAATGTTAATGCTTCTGATGAGTCAGTCGTTGATTTTGCTGTCAATGTCCCCACTGCTGGTAGTGTTGGCACTGGTAATTATTTGAGGGTTTGTATTCCTCTTCATTACTTTTCAGGAGTGTTTAATGAAGAAACTCTCATTCCTCCCTCTTTGGTTAGTGGTATGAGACTTCGTTTGACATTTGCACCGCCTCAGGAAGCATTTACCATTATTGGATGTGGTGATGGGAAAACTTCTTCTATTCCTGCTGGTTTTAGTGGTTCCGCTTTGACTTTCACCATATCAAATCCAGTGGTTATGTTGGAGACATTCTCTCTTGCTCCTAGTGTCCAGAGAAATGTTATGGAGCAGATGGGGAGTAAGGATGGGCTCCCATACACTTATGAAACATATTACAATCAAAAGGCTAATCCAGCGACTTCCGATGATTTTAATCTTCAAGTGAATAAGGCCGTTGCTCGTGCTCAGTGCTTGTATATCGTCACGCAAAATGTGCTCGCTGACAATGCTAATATTGACAACTTGGGAACTACTCAAATGCCTTACAGACAATATCAATGCCGTATTGGTGATTGGTATGCCCCGCAACAAAAGATGGAACTCGGAGGAAGCACAGATAATCTTGCCTCCGTTCAACGAGGATGCGCGGAATTGTATATTAATAATCTTCAAGCGACTATGGGCATTCGCGATGCTTATATGTCGTCATCTGTTTCTCTTGAAAACTTTCGCAAATATTATTCTACTGGGATAAAACAGGACTTACATCTAACTCAGGATTTGCTACCATTATCCAGACACTCAATCAGTCGCCACATATTGGAGCATCTGGTATTGCGGTTAATAACTCACGAACTGCGGAAGTCACTCTTCGTTATGCATCCAATTATGATGAAAATCGCACCATCACTGCTTGGTTGAAATATGTTAAAGTCGCGGCTATCTACCCCAGTAGATGCGTCGTAAAACAATGATTAAATGTAAGCCTTATTTATTCAAAATCTCTCTTAGTATGTGTAGTCAAAAATGGATTAAAAAATTAAAAATTAGAATAATATTTTTTTGCTATATATAGCAATGTCATTTACGATCTCTAACTTAGAAGATGAAAAACGCACGAGAAAAAATTTCCTCCTTCGTGTTTCGTCAAGCGATAAAACAGAATCCAAATCCGCTTCTACTCACAATGGCCGTTTCGTCGTTGATTTACCAGCAACTGGTCGTAATATTGATATAATCAGTGCTTATGTCGTTAAAAGTATCTCTATCCCAAACGTTTTCCCAAACATACCGAGTTATGCCAACACTCTCACATTGATTAAAACAACGGGATCGGCTACAAAAACGGCAATCGTAACAGCAAATCAATACACCATTGATACATTTATTACCGCTCTTCAAACTGCGATTAATTCAGCAATTACCCCTAACTCCGTAGTTATAACTTTGAACTCCGTTAATAAATTGAATTTCGCTTTCACTGGTGATACATATGCTTTCGATCTTGATAACAGCACGATTAGCGATAAGATAGGACTAACTGCCGATATCTCGGCGGCGGCGAGTAGCACCATGCAATCTATAGTCAATCTAATCGGTGAAACGGCCGTTTATGTCCATAGCCGTGCTTTAAATAAGTCTGGTTTAGTTGAAGCAAATGGTAATTTCTCTGTGGTCGGTAAATGTAATTTAGATAAGCCGTATGGAGTCCAGTGCTACTTTGAGAGTTCTAATGATGTCGCCGATTATGTGCCATTTAATACAACAAAAAGTTTAAGGTCTATTGATATTGTAATTAGAAATGCGGGCGGTGAAGTTTTGGAGGTTCCTTTGAACTTTGAGGTTTCAATTCTTCTCAAAGTCTATCATGCTTAATCCTATCGGTTTATTTACATTTGGACTATAATTTCCCTTATTATATATGATATTTTTGGACAATATAGATAAATTGTTTAAGTTGATAACGGCTATCAACGAGTGCCGTTTGAAACAAAAAAAAGATATAATCCCGTGCGGGACTAATATGGATCAGTTTTATCGGTATTTAAGGAAATACCATGCACCAATTGTTGAGGAAATAACAAAAAAAACAAATATTAACAATCTAGCAGTAGAGATAGAAAAAAAGTTTGAAAGCCTGTATTTTTGAAAGTGTGTATTTTTTTTTGTTTAAATCTGGTCTTCAATCCAGTTCAATGAAGCGTAAATGCTCGCACCTGTTCCTGCCACTAGAGATGCTGACACGGTCAATGTCTTACCCGTTCCAATTTTTAGGTTATAGCGAGACAAATCAATGTAAATAGAAGCACCTGCAGATAATATATATGTTAATACTATGTTTCCGCCAGTGCGGGTAGTTCCTGCTGTATCTACTTCGGCTAATGATGTGTTTGTATCGTAATTGGAATATGACGGAGTGCCTCCAAGTGTCGCATTTAATGTTATCTTTGCTATACATATTTTGTCACTTGTGTTGCTCACACACAAATTTTCAAAATAAATAACATTGTAATTCGTCTTACTATTAAATGTGGCGCGGTTTCTAATGGTAAATATGGCGTTTCAGTTGCTCCTATAGTTTTGACATTGTCATACGAATTAGTTATAGCAATAGTGCGGTCAATAGTCCCCTCAACCGCCAAAAACATACTCGCCGTTTTCATTACAACGGATTGAAGGGTTGATGAATACGCTTTCGCATAAATAGCAAACGCCGCCTGATCCAATGATGGAGTAGTAGCAGTGCTCGCGTATTTAATCGCATGAATTACTTCCATTCGTCCAGTGCGGGGATTTTCAATTTTAAATGTAATCTGACCGCTACCCAGATACTGGACGACTATTTCAAACACATTCAATTTAGTAAAATCAATCGCGGGGAAATTTCCCGTATTATCACATTTATCAACATTCCAAGCATACTGACTAACCACATTTTCAACACTCCCGCCGTTCTTACAACAGACATTCCCAAGTTTGATTGTCTAAAACATAAATTGTCTGCTGGTGTGCCTATGCCGATATCGCAATTAAAGGTAGTCGCGGTGGTAGATGACGGAAACAATGCGGAAAATCTAGCAACCAAGCCCATGCCACTTCTATATTTTGCTCTCTCTATAGTCGTAATCTGTGCGGTTGAATTACCTGAGGCCGATGTAGTCAAAACCGCCATTGAATTAGCAGTTGATACCACCCCGCCGTTTGTTTCTGTTTTATCAAAGAAACGAGTATTAATACCATAAGTGAAGACATTTTGTAATACTGGCGATAAAGTGGCCGTTCTCAATTCTCCGAATGCCGTTGTAGGTAATGCGTCTTTGATATTATCTATTGATAAAGAAGATGATGACGATGTAGATGATGACGATGGTGTATTCGTGCTTTGACCAAAAAGGTTCATTTTTATTATATATGTAAGTCTTTTTTTTTCAAAAATAGACTTTATAATATAAAACATGCCAGTTATTATTAAAGAATTGCCCGCGGATATCGTTGGCCACATTAAAACCTTTGTCTATTTGGAAAACATAAAAATATCAACAAAGGGACTTGTGATATATGCGGACTGGCACCCACATTTCAATCACATCCGCCTATAATCGCCGTAAATGTTGATAGTGTGGATTACATAGAATGGTTCACCATATGCTCCGTTGCATGTTTCAGGTGGGAGAGTAAATACAGGAAGCAATACAGAGTGCCCCCATTGATTGTGGTTAAGTATTAGCATTCTTTTTAATTCTAGCACTTCTTCTTAATGGTGCTTTTGTTTCCTCTTCTTTTTTCGCTTCACTCTTCGTCTCTTTACTCTCTTCGCTGTCGCTCTTCGTCGCTTCGCCCCTCTTCTCTTTAATAAACGTATTGACAATAACGGCTCCAATCCCGCTTAATTGTCGTAGTTTAGTATTTGTTATTTGCCCCTCGTAATCACCCCATATCTGCTCAAGCAATTTATACTTATCCTCTCTACTAGCGCTTTTACCTAATGGTGTATAACTACATTTTTCGTCTCCGTTATCTAGATTACTTTCAATTTCATTAGTGTTATTTAAATTCAAATATAAATCTATTTTGCGTCTCAACTCCTCTAATTCTGTTTTAATACCTTCTGCCTTAATTTCTTCAGGGTCGGCCACATTAACCCAACTATAACTAAATGAAGTGAGCATATCGCCGTGCCCCAATACATTGCTTACCCACGTGTTAAAATTCTCTAATTTCGGATTGGCGAAATTTCTATACGACAAACTAGCATATAGTTTTCGCAACATACTGCTCTTCTGTGTGTATTCCGATAGCCAAGGAAAGATTTTGATAATCCTTTTATTTAGTTCATTGTTCTTTTGTTTATCAAGCACCCCTTCGCTGTTGATAATGACTGCTTTTTTCTTTTTGAAATGATTTCGTATTGAATTTACTTGTTCTATTACAAACTGGGGAGTAAAAAGGACAACAGGCCTCTCAGTCCAATTCTTTTTTTGTCCTTCTCTCTTTTTTGCTAGGTTATTCACTCGCAACCAACTCGGTTTATCTGGTATTAATTCATATGTGTTTTTGTCAAATATTTCCACAGGCCTTGCTCCAATTGCTATCATCAAAGCAAGTAGTTTAAGATAAGGGTCATTACTTAATATCATATCATTCATTTTAGCCATTACATCACGGACATCAATCTGTATTTTTTGTTCATTTTTGGCTTTGACATCTTTCTTATATCCCTCAACGATATCAATCCGCTCGTCTTCATTTAGATTAAAATACTTATCCAGTTTGCTCATTTCATATACTTTTTCACTTTGGTTGGGCTCTATTGCTTTTTTTCTCACCTCAGAAAGTCTTTGCCTTCTACTATTCAAATTTGGATACACGATAGCATATTTAGGATATATCACCTTTAGTGCCTCAAACACCTCTTCATCACTAGTAGTCGTGCTAAATAAAGATATAATAGCATTATGAAAGGCTATACTTGGTTTTACATTCCCATCTCCGACGCGTCGGAGATTATCGTAGAAGTTGGACACGACCTCATAAATTTTACTTTCAGTTGTAGCAACTCTTAACTGCCTAACAAACTTCTTGTCATCTTCATCCCACATCGGCTGGTATATATTAGACAAGTCTATTTTTTTCTAACTCAAAATATTCACTGGCACATTCTCTAGAGCAAAAACAATAGTAATTAAAATACCACTCCATATTCTCAGCGTGAATTATTGGACTTTCTACAAATGATAAAGTAAGCCCGCAGTTATCGCATAATTCGTAATCGTCTGTTAGTAAATCGCTATTAAACAAAAAGGCTTTTATGTATTCTTGTAAATCATACGGCAATCTCGCTATAATATCCGACATTGTCGTGGTCTGATATATTACATTACATACCTTTAAACTTCAAATTAACTCCCCCCTCCGTCAATTCACGCTCTCCCGACACTTCCCGTATGGTTTGCCCCGCGGTTTAGTCTGGTGGCGTTAATAACCTTCAACTGCTTCTTTTTGCCCCCGTCCTTAAAGTCCTTTTTTTTTTTAAGTCCCCTATAATTTTAAGGACACCCTAGAAGCGGTATTTTATCGTAATTCCAACTCCGCCCATATTACCACATGCCCTATCCTTACTTCCTTATTATTTTTATTAACATTATTATTATAAAAAAAGGGTATGTAAAAGAGGATTTAACCCCATTTGACTGAGTTTAACTATGTCCTTGTGGAAGTCCCCTGTTTTAGTCCCCTGTTTTTAGAGAAGTTGGCCGACCCCCCCCCCCCCTTTATTGTCCATAATACCATTTGGCCGAGGGGGGTAATGTTGAAAATGAAAACAAGGGACTACATCCCCCGATAGTTTAAATGAAGACATTTTAACGAAATAAGCCCCCTACACCTATTGTTTAAGTCCTTACGAGTTGGCGGATCCTTATTTCCATAAGTACCCTTGATTTACCAAAACAGCAAAATATGCTCTCCTATTCATCGCGGGTAATAAACCGATTGAAAACTTGGCCTCCAAAACATGAAAAAAATTGATTTTTTTTGACATTTTACAAACTTTTTCACATTTTTGAGAAAAAAAATGAAACAATAAAATGAACCATCTAAAAAAAAATGAACAAAAACAAGGACTTATCGGAAAAAAATAAGGACACCTAGCAAGCCTTATTTCACTATAAGTCGTCTTACTCCGCGTCGTCCTTGTTTTAATAACGTATTACATTAAGATTACCACCCGCCATTGATACGAAGGCCTATTTCGCCATAATACCGCTTCTAACCCGTCCTTGTTTTTTTAAGGACACACTGGAAGCAAAAAAATAATATCGGTATGGCTGAGCCGATGCCACCAATTTTGGTCAAAAATTCTATTTCCGTGAATATGTCTTTGCGACACCAAAACACGGCGGTGTCGCAGTGTCGCAGAGGTTGCGACAAAATTTCACTTTTTTGTCGCAGTGTCGCAAAAAAAAATTTTCTTTTGTATGGACCCCCCTCCTATCCCCCAACACTCACTTCGTGAGTGCCCCCCCCCCCCCCCCTTTCCTCCCCAAACGGGGTGTGATCATTTATGTTGGATAGACAGGTCTATTTAACTATTAAATACAAGCACTAAAAAAGTAAAAAACCAACATTAGATATATAGAAAACATACATAGAAACTCAAAAACAAAGGTTTGATTTTAGAAAAATAAGATAGACTAAGCACACTAAGAGAGATTTCAACGAAATTACAACAAAAAACATTATATACGTAGTATATATATCATTTTATGAAATAAAATGTGTTTTTTGTTGTAATTTCGTTGAAATCTCTCTTAGTGTGCTTAGTCTATCTTATTTTTCTAAAATCAAACCTTTGTTTTTGAGTTTCTATGTATGTTTTCTATATATCTAATGTTGGTTTTTTACTTTTTTAGTGCTTGTATTTAATAGTTAAATAGACCTGTCTATCCAACATAAATGATCATATATATATGTATATATATATATATATTTGTATATATAAAGGTTGTCTATCCGCAGTTATTGAAACAAGCATTAAAAATGTAGAAAACCAACATTAGACATATAGAAAACATACAAAGAAAACATGAAAACTGACGAAGGTTTTCCAAAAATCAACAACTAAACACTTTAGAAAGAGATTACGACGAAAAGACACATAAACCATATTTTTATTTCATAAAAATATATATAAACTTCGTGTATATGGTTTATGTGTCTTTTCGTCGTAATCTCTTTCTAAAGTGTAGTACTAAGTGTTTAGTTTGTTGATTTTTGGAAAACCTTCGTCAGTTTTCATGTTTTCTTTGTATGTTTTCTATATGTCTAATGTTGGTTTTCTACATTTTTAATGCTTGTTTCAATAACTGCGGATAGACAACCTTTATATATACAAATGATCAAAGGGGGGAAGGGGGGGGCGGACACTCACGAAGTGAGTGGCGGGGGGGTTGGGGGGGTAAATACACACAAAAAAGTGAAATTCTGTGGATCCCCAAAATCCCCAGTTCCTAGGTTTTTGGGTATTTGCGGGGAGGATACGTACCTCATTGTGCTTTTTTTGACTTGAGATACGTACCTCATTGTGGGGGCGAGTCACAGGTAGTATTCGCGGGGATTTCCTTTTTTTTTCCTCCTCGTTCTTAAAAAATAAGGACAGGTAGAAAGGTGAAGAGTAAGACGACTTATAGTGAAATAAGGCTTGCTAGGTGTCCTTATTTTTTTCAATAAGTCCTTATTTTTTTCAATAAGTCCTTATTTTTTTCATTTTTTTAAAGATACTCATTTTATTGTTTCATTTTTTTTTCTCAAAAATGTGAAAAAGTTTGCAAAATGTCAAAAAAAATCAATTTTTTCCATGTTTTGGAGGCCAAGTTTTCAATCGGTTTATTACCCGCGATGAATAGGAGAGCGTATTTTGCTGTTTTTGTAAATCAAGGGTACTTATGGAAATAAGGATCCGCCAACTCACAAAGACTTAAACAATAGGTGTAGGGGTATAACTAAACATTCGACAATCTTGGGGGTATCCCTTTTTCCGAAATTTTCCATGAAGTATATGGACTTTTTTGAAAACGTGTGGAAATGAAAGGAAATCAATTCACTGATTGCAGAACATATAAAAATAATATTAAAACATGTTTTTATTAATTGTAATACACTTTAACTTCATCTTCAGAGGTGGGCAGGAACCGGTCCGACACGGTAATCTTTCTCCTTTTTCATAGTCCCGGCTACTATGAATCTATGATGATAACAATGCCCAACATGCAGAATTTGCTTTTAAGTTTGTTTATCTTTGTTTACATTAAGCATTTTACTTTATTATGATAATAAACATTGCTTTTACCTACAATAAATTCCCCCCGGGGGGGGGGGGAGGGGGGAGGGGGGAACGGGGGAGGAAGAGAAGTGCGATGTCGCCACGCAAAATACATAGATTCTACAACAAAATTTCTTTAATTACTAAAAAAAATAATAAATCTAACTCCGTAATATCATACTAACTAAATTAGAAGTTTGTTTAACTCTTGCACGCGACAAACGTTCTTAATCACGCTTTCGACCATAACAAACCTGCCAGTGCAAAAAATTACGATTAATACTACACTACTACAAAGAAAAAAAACACAAAACAAATTCAAACATCTTTCAGATGAAGGAGAAAAGTGAAAGCTATGCAAACTACCTGGTGCGTGCATTTGAAGTTAGCGCCGAGTCAGCGCAAGCGATGCTAAAACAAACTCCCATGCGTTAGGTGAGCTGGGAGCGGTGAGACCGGTGCCGCGTTGGGGGGTGGAAGGTGAGTTACCAGCAGACAGAGCGCCAGCTGCCATCCGCGCGATGAGATCCTCCAGCAAGCTTTCTCTCTCGCTCTTACTATTTTTGTTGTTGTTGTTGTTGTTGTTGCTGTTGTTGTTGCTGATGTTGTTGTTGTTGTTATCATTATCATCATAGTTTTTCTTGTTCTTGTTATTCTTCTTCATCTTCTTCTTCACTCTCTCGTTCTCTTCTTCTGAGCTTTCCTCCTCCTCCTCCTCCTCCTCCTTCTCCTTCTTCGAATTCTTCCTCTTTCTTCTCTCCTCTTCCCGTTGTCGCTTCTCTTGCGCCTCTTTTTCCTTCCGATCTTGCGCTTCTTTTTTCTTCCTTTCCTCCTCTCTCAACTTTCTTTCTTCTGCTAGCATTTCCTTAATGGATGCGGCTTGTTCTGACATTGCCTTGTTCACAAGATCCTTAACGACTTCTTTCGACACGCCGGCGGACGAACTACCCTGAATACAATACCGGTCGCCGTTGTTTTGAAAGAAGTCGTTCATTTCTTGCGAACAAGGCAGTGGCAGAACAAACCAACAGCAACGACAACAACAACAACAAAGAATAATAATAATAATAATAATAATAATAATAATAATAATAGTATATCTCCTGCCAATTGCTGAGACAAAAGGCCATGTGCATCCAGTCCTCCATTCCATAAGGAAAGTCTCCACACCAATCGGTGGAATAAAGGAAGTGACGGCATAGAACATCACTCTAGGAGCTTTATACCAATCAGCCCATGGAAAGGGACCGATGGCCTATGTACTCCCTAAATAATAATAATAATAATAATAATAATAATAATAATAATAATAATAATAATAATAATAATAATAATAATAATAATAATAATAATAAAGTTTGAAAAAAAAATGTCAGCGCTTCCCGTTAGAGAGATTATACTCGGAAAAAAAAAGACAGGGAAAGGCTCACTGATAGAATGCCACACACACTAGCTAGCCATACTAAAGCTAGTAGCTATACTCCCCTCTCTAAACTATATGCTGCGGCGCCCAAAGAGACCTTTTGACCCCCCCCCCCCCCGGGGGGCCCCCCCCTCACAAAAAAAAAGAAAAAGAAGAAGAAGGAGTAGGAAAGATTATACCTCCAACGACATGTCCACTTCATCAGCGTCGACCGCGGGCTTTTTGGACTTCGGCTTGCCTAGTCACGTCAGAAATTAGAAACACTGAAAAAAAAGCACACAAAAAAAGATGAAATTTGCTAGTACCTGGCTTTTTCTTGCTGGACCCCTTAGGCATAGGAGGCTCAGGGGTCTCTTCTTCTTCAGGGACGTCTGGAACGTCTGGAACATCGTCGACGTCGATGGATTCTGCACAAAGAACCAAACAATATTACATACATCCTTCATTTTTCATTACATACAATGTTGCTACCGAATCTCAGTTTTTTTGGCCTGCCCGAAGAGCGAGGCTCAGTCGGGCCCTTTTTTTGATTCTTCTTCTAACGTTTCAGGCGAGCATGCAGTAAATATGCAAAATAAAGAAAAGGAAGATGCCAAAAAAAACAAAAACAAAAACAAAAAAAAAAAAAAAAAACAAAAAAAAAAAAAAAGATGGAGCTGGTGGAGAAAAAGAATAATAACATGTATATGAAGAAGAAAAAGAAAAATGGAAGAAGAAGAGGAAGAAGAAGAAGAAGAAGAAGAAGAAGAAGAAATGACCTTGTTTGCTTCGTACAGAAGCAAAAGCTCCCGCTTCCGCCAGTTGCAAATCATAGGCGGGTTCGTGGGGTTACCGACGTAGAGGAGCCACGCGGGCTTCACCTGCTTCTCGAAGTCCATCGGCGACGGATCAAGCATGCAAGAGTGTTTAAGGTTAAAACCAAAAAAACCCATGAGCTGATATTGGATTTCGTCAGC
>WBZZ01005867.1:22500-37500 GCA_019918135.1 Paulinella micropora | reverse complement strand
TATAAATGTCATTTCCTAACATTGCACGACCCAGCTTAATCTATTTTTCACAAACCAGCAATTCGATGAAACTCGTTTTTGGATTGCTGTTTTGCAAACTTTTGTGCAGAGATTTTATTGAGAGCATGACATTTCGAGAAGATGTAACAGCATTCCCGCTCTTTTCCCAGCTCAGAATGAGCGGGAATGCTATTCTTTTCTTCTGTACACAACAATCTGTGGAAAAAACTCTGCACAAAAGTTTGTGAAACTGACCGGCATGATTTTGCATTTCCTCTTCAATATATTATTATTATTATTATTATTATTATTATTATTATTATTATTATTATTATTATTATTATTATTATTATTATTATTATTGTTGCTTGGAGCTGCCTTGCGGGGGTGTCAGTAGAGCCTATCGTCAAATCTTCGTACTCCCCTCACGGGTGAGACGATGGAGGCACATGTGCAGAAATGCATTCGCAATTGACTGAGAAGCACTATTATTATTATTATTATTATTATTATTATTATTATTATTATTATTATTATTATTATTATTATTATTATTATTATTATTATTATTATTATTATTGAGTCTTTGGAGCGGAGCCGCGTCACCGAACGGCCCCGTGCTACCAATGGAGGCACATGTCCGACAGGATCAAAGGCCAATTGACTGATAAATCTATTATTATTATTATTATTGTTATTATTGTTATTATTATTATTATTATTATTATTATTATTATTATTATTATTATTATTATTATTATTATTATTATATAGCATAGTTTAAAGAGGGGAGTATAGATACTAGCTTTAGTATAACTAGCTAGTGTGTGTGGCCTTCTATCAGTGAGCCTTTCTCTGTCCTTTTTTTTTTTAGTGATTCCCTCTAACGGGAAGCGCTGCCATTTTTTTCATGTGTATTTCAAACTTTAGGTATGCCATGCTGAGGGCTAGCAAGGCGCCGATATATGTGGCACACCGTGGTGGTGGCTACGGAGTCTTTGCTGATAATACCTTCCTCCTTCTTTTCAGCTTGGGCTCCTCGAACCAGGAGGAAAGTCTTTGCGTGCTGCAGATCATGCTGCATTTTCTGATCATTTCACTATGAAAATTGGGAGTTCCCTGCAAACAGGGATGCATCCAATTAAATTCATTAACGAATCGAGCAGGAATGCAATGCATCTCATCAACTCTTCATCGCAAGGGTTCAACAAGCTCGACGATGACACTTGCCGACCGAACGTGAAGGTAAATTATGTTAGTTGTTACATACATCCATGCAATGTAAGTTTTTGTTACGTGTGTTGTATTTTTTCTATAAATATTGTTGTAAATAATGTCAGGTCAGCAAGGGTACTCCTATTGTGACTGTCACCACCGCAATATCGAAAGATCAAGAGATTTTGCTCAGCTATGCGCCTAATCCAGACCTAGAGATAGCTACGCTGCCAAGCGATGCACATCCGGTCTGGTTGAAAGAGGCTGCCAAGGAAGGAGCTAAAATCCCAGTTTTCCTGTTCGAGACTGACATTGGTCATGTATGTTTCATCGTTCCTGAGAAAGAACATCCGCTTCCACTTAAGTCAATTTCCTTGCTTCATGAAGCAAAGGTTGAACTTTTAGCGTCGGTCAGCAGTATTAGTTCTGATGGAAAGCAACCGCTCTCCAGGTCATCATCTATTCCGCCGGAAAAAAAGAGGAAGCATCTCGACAGCGTGTCCTCAATTTCAGATAGTCGCCGCACGCTTATGCCCAGGGAAAGCTCGGACATTACAGTCATCACAGAAAAATCAAGCTTGAGTGATGCACAGGTAAAAAATAAATCAATGAAAATTATTACTGAGAAGATTCTTTTTTACAGGCCGGTGTTCCTGACGTTGATGCTAACCTCGACAGCTGGAAACAGTCAGACAGTTCTACTGTCACTACAGGATATGATGTTAGTAGCTGCAGCAGCTCTAGACTATATCTTCCTACTGGCTCCATGGTAATTTTTTTTCTCTACCTGTCTATGTTCATGCTGGTTAATGTTCATAAGCGATCTTGTTTGCGTAGAACGTCGACGAAGAGTGTTCAGATACGGATTCAAACGGTGATGCTGCATCTATCAACCCTGGATTGCTTCCTCCTCTGGTCGGCGTGGACGATGCGGAATTATCCAACGAGCTTCGATTGAACTTCGACGAGCTTATGGAATCGAATGAGCTGTTGTATAACATCATGAGATTATCACCAATTCCTTACAGCAGACCACGTAAGAATCCAACGCGCCCCTACACGATGAAAAGTCGCACGAAAGGTGCAGTGAAGCTTCAGAGACCGTCTGCGCTCCAAAAACTGTTGGGGATTACCTTCGCCGACTTGGACAGGGAAGTTAAGTCTGTCTGCTGCAAAAAGTGGAAGTGTTATTCATTTATCGACACGCGTGATGTGCTTTACACGAGAGCGAAGAATGCGTCATCGTCTCTCAGTGAGCTTTATTCTTGGGCAGCTTCGCAGCTTGAATCGTTTCAAACAAAAACTGGATCGTTTCAGTATATGTATTTAACGGAGGCTGTGTGCAAAGTAGCCTGGCAGCGTATCTACGGGATCGGTGATAAAGTTTTGTCAAGAGCACACAAACTTCTTGCAAATAACACGAAGGTTTTGACAAAAAGCTACTCAACCGTTCCTGAAACAGAAGATGTGGTAGCAGTATTACTCTGCGAGAAGTTCATGGAGAGTTACCCGGAGATATGCAGCGACGGAATATGGAGGATGCAAGAAATGGCTCAGGACGCAGGAGTCCAAAACTATGTTCGCGAGAATTGGAAAGATATGTGCCTTCGGTTTGGTTGTTCGAAACGAGTTGATCCAAATAATCCTCCGACAGACAATACGATCAACAAAGTTTGGCGCATGGATTTTCCGCACGTCAAGTTTGTCAGAGGTATTATGCATATTTTCGTTATCATTACTTATTACAGGTTTGTTTTGCAGAAGGAGATTTCTCAAAATGCGAGATCTGCACAGAGCTTGCTGCTGATCATTCTAACGGTTTCAGGACTGAAGTAGAAGCTCAAGAATGGCGTCGCCGTAGCAGGCTTCATCACAAAATTCACAGGGCGTGCCGCGTTGCCAGCATGCAGCGCAAGAAGGCAGCACCAGCAGATTTTGCTGCCACAGTCATATCAGCCGATATGAAACCGCCAGTGAAGATCCCATCTTGCCGCCGCGCCGCGAAAGATTTCAAAGGAAAAATTGTGTTTCGCCTTTGCGTTGGAATCAATACCTGCTACACTACCGATACGCATTTTATTCTGACGTACCTTGAAGGCGCGGTAGAACACGGCGCGAACAGCAACATTACTATGCTTGCCGCACTTTTACATTGGCAACTTTGGAACCCTCGCACAATGCAAGCGTGGAAATTATATCTTGAGTGGGACGGAGCTGGTGATAACACCGCGTGGGCGATGCTGGGTTTCCTTGGGCTCAATGTCGTTGACAGAGGAATCCGTTTCCAAGTAGAGTCACATCGCAAGCCACCAGGGCACGGGCACGATGGAGATGATCAGGAATTTTGAGTTATGGATATCGGGTGGAAGAGCACCTTCCTGACAACTAACATCGCTCAAGCGTTATTAAAGCTCATTCTTGCATTCAAGAAGCAGCACAAGAAGAGGCATGTGCTGGTTGTTCTCGGATGTAACTACGACTGGATGACTCATTTTAGCCCGTGTATGAACAAGAGTTTCAAAAACTACAACAAACCCTTGGCATATAGAATCACCAAGAAAGATCCTGACGCTTTGCCGACTGTAGAGATCGCTACTTGGGGAGACGCACAGGATTTTCATGGAGTGCGTGATGATCCCAGAGGAGAACCGATCAATTTGTTTATCGGACGCCCCGGTAATAATATTATCTATCTTTCTCTTTCTCTCTCTCTCTCTCTATATATATATATATATATATATCTCTCTCTTTCTCTCGTTCTATCTATCTATCTCTCTCTCTATTTATGACAGCGACCGACATGCCTCCCAAGCTTCCAGTCGGCTACTTCGTCAATCCGCGCCTGAAGAAGGATATTCGTGCTTTGGCTACTAAATACCTAGGGCCGGATGAGCGAGCACATGTGGAGGAAATGTTAGCAGGTGGAAATTTGACCAGAGTAGAGGTGGATGGAGATTACTTCGAAGGCGGCCTGCCCGGCCGTCCTGCTCATATGTCCTGTGTCGATGCAAAAGGCAAGGAATGGAGAGCAGAATTTCGATTGATCGACGAGCTACCTGTAAATTGGATGGAGTTGCCTCAAGAACGACAGGAGAAAATGAACGCACTTACGCGTTTGACCGATGAAGAGCTGCTGTCCTTACCACGCACTTATTTTGTTAATGAAGGACGTCCTCCAGCTCACCCGAGATGGCGTGGTGCAAGACAGCTTACTAGCGAAGAAAAGCAGGAGCAGGATTTAGCATTTGGAAATGCTTCTGAGCCTTGGCGGAAAATTCTCACGTTGCTAAGATCGTCAGAGGAAAAAAAGCAATTTGCGTCCAAGCAGATGGTAGTTAGCGAATTGAAATCATGGATGAGAATGCATGGTGTTGCAACGCAAAACTCCGATCGGAAACAGTTCAAGAAGGCAGAGCTTATTGAACAAGCGTGGAACCATTTCGAACGATGCGACTGTGGGTTCCCTGAGGAAGAAGAGCTTGGTGCTGCTCAGCCTGCAGAACCAGTGGCAGATTCAGAGGATGACTTATCTGATACTTCATCTTCCAGTTCATCAACTGACTCATCGTCTGATCGATCTTCTGGTTCAGAGGAAGAAAAGCATGGTATTAGTTTTCTTCTTCTTCTTCTTCTTCTTCTTCTTCTTCTTCTTCTTCTTCTTCTTCTTCTTCTTCTTCTTCTTCTTCTTCTTCTTCTTGTTCTTCTCCTCCTTAACATGATGCTATCCATATTGTAGATGATTCAGATCGCTCCGACGCAAGTTGGAGAATGCGTAACTCAGGAATCCGTTTGCGCGGACGTCGCCGCGCACGTCGTGCTGCGGGTGGACGTGGACGTGGACGTGGACGTGGTCGTATGTGATTATTTTTTTTGAATGAATTTTTCTGGGTCCGACTTTTTCATAATGGTTTTTGTCTAGGGCAACTGCAACTGTAACGCTTCTTCTAAAAACTGAAATTAGAAATTTGTTTAACTCTGATAATGCACCAGAATCTGATGTGAAGCGTCCTCCCTCCGACCCATTCCCCCCCCCACCCCCCCCCTCCCCCCTCTACGTACCAGCGTACGTCACAGCGGGCAAACAGAATTTTTTGAAGGTAAAACCATGTCTTAATATAGTAAAATGCTTAATATAAGCAAGAATAAACAGTAAAAGCAAAGTCTGCATGTTCGGCATTGTTATCATCATAGATTCATGGTAGCCGGGACTACGAAAAAGTAGAAAAATTACCGTGTCGGACCGGTTCCTGCCCACCTCTGAAGATGAAGTTAAAGTGTATTACAATTAATAAAAACATATTTTAATATTATTTTTATATGTTCTGCAATCAGGGAATTCATTTCCTTTCATTTCCACACGTTTTCAAAAAAGTCCATATACTTCATGGAAAATTTCGGAAAAAGGGATACCCCCAAGATTGTCGAATGTTTAGTTATTACTACTCAATCATACATGCAAATCCCGCGCAACGTAAGAATAAATGCTCATTATATTGCTATATTTTCAGGCGTGAAGCGATCAGAGATTGAAAGAATAAAGACGGAACACGAAAGCCAATATTTAAACGATAAGGAAATGGATCTGTTGATTAGACACGCAACAGCAGACCCTTATTCGTTTTTATTTATTAATAATAGGGTTGCCGATAAACGCCAAGTATTTAGAAAAAATTTTGATACTATTTTGCACTTAAAAAAATAATGTTAATTATATAGCAATGAGCAAATTATTTACCACACCATTCATGCAGGCGGTATCCATTTATCGCCAGCAGAATGGAATTAATGGAATGGTTACCCCCAAGAAAGGCTCACCAGAATATACATCCATAATTCAAATCAGCGACAAGATTAAATCTGGAGAAATTCCCGCACAACTCAAGGCACAAAAACCGCGAACAAAAAAAATACAAGCCCCAGCCGATGTCTCACCGATGGCGGCCTCATCTAAATCTGCCGACCTTTCGTTAAACAGAAAAACACCCGATTTGCAACCGAATCCCGCATCAAATACGGCACCACCACCAAATGCTTTACCCGTAGAAACAACTCCCGCCGCACCACCAGTTGAAACACACTCCGAAGGACTAACAGATGCGGAGTTTGAAGAACTTGATAAGCAAACATTCAATTCTCAAACTTACAAAGACCTTATGCATTTAATTAATTTTATGAAGGAAAACAAAATCGGATAATTAATATAGGATGATTAAAAACACGCGTGCCTCTAATAAATTGTCTGGCGGGTTTATTAATAATCTCAATGAAGCGAACAGGCCAGTGAGTGATGGTATGATGGTAAATCATTTTGAATTATGGTCTGACAAAGGTGCTCCTCTTGTAAATCAAGATCTTACAGAGTATTCAAATTTGTATCCAATTTCAACGTATAATTTACAAAATCTGTTGCCCGATATTAGCGATAAAGGAACATCGGATGCTGTTGATTTGGATACTGCCGTGTCTAGTTTGAAATTTTTTGCAAAAGGCTGTAAAGAATGCTACATCTAGGGAATATCAACTTGATAGCAGAGAAGGGCGTGATAGTGCTCTGACATCAATACAAGGGGATGTAAGAAAAATAAAAAATGTGTTTTTGCCCAACGAATAAATTGATTAATTTTTGGAATAATTTTTTTTTCAACAATAATATAAGCGAACGAATTTCCACCATGAGTGAAACCAAGGACATGAAGAACACCGAGGAGTTGATGTCCCTCAACAACCTCAAGTATGAGTTGCCAGCAAATCTAGCACTCACTGAACAGGGGAGCATCTTTAAGAAGAACTTCTCCGACCAACAGACTTACACTAGTTCGTCGGGGACTGAAATGATTTTTACATTGCAGGCAAGCACTGATTTTGTTTATGGGAAGAATTGCTATTTGTCGTTTGATGTCAAGGCCGACGAGTTGGTTACTACCGCGGGGAATAACTGCGGTATTGGTTTCCTAAATACTCCCGCTACCGCTATTTTTGAAAGATTTTTGTTGGAAAGTAAGGATGGTAGCGAACTTGAACGAATTGAAGATTTGAATAAGATGGTGCGAAATATTCTCCCGTGGCACTACCCTCTTGATTATCGCGGTCAGGCACAGATGGCTGGACAACGCGAATCTTTATCTGTTAGCAATGGTATTGGTGCTACTACTGATGTTTCTAACTTTTCCGTTAATACTCCAACTGTCGTAGGCACTGGTAATTATTTGAAGGTTTGTATTCCTCTTCATTACTTTTCGGGAGTGTTTAATGAAGAAACTCTCATTCCTCCCTCTTTGATTAGTGGTATGAGACTTCGTTTGACATTTGCACCGCCTCAGGAAGCATTGTCCGTTATTGGCACCACTGACGGAAAGGCGGCGGCTGGTTTAAATGGTGCTGCTTTGACTTTCACCGTATCAAATCCGGTGGTTATGTTGGAGACATTCTTCCAGAGAAATATTCTTGAACAGATGGGAAGCAAGGATGGGCTTCCATACACGTATGAAACATATTATAACCAAAAGGCGAATCCTGGCACGTCTGATGATTTTAATCTTCAAGTGAATAAGGCCGTTGCTCGCGCTCAGTGCTTGTATATCGTCACACAAAATGTGCTTGCTGATAACGTTGGTATTGATAACCTTGGAACTGTTCAAATGCCTCATAAGCAGTATCAATGCCGTATTGGTGATTGGTATGCTCCGCAGCAGAAAATGGAACTTGGAGGAAGCACCGATACTCTTGCCGCCGTTCAACGAGGCTGTGCAGAATTGTATATTAACAATCTCCAAGCAACTATGGGTATTCGCGATGCTTATATGACTTCCTCTGTTTCACTTGAAAACTTTCGCAAGTTTTATGGCGATTCGGTTGTTACTGCGACTACAACAAATGGTGGTTTTGCTACCATTATCCAGACTCTCAATCAGTTTCCACACATTGGAGCATCTGGTCTCGCAGTCAATAATTCCCGAACTGCTGAAGTTACTCTTCGTTATGCGGCCGATTATAATGAAAATTGTGTCATCACCGCTTGGTTGAAATACGTCAAAGTGGCGTCTATTTATCCTAGTAGATGTGTCGTAAAACAATAAAAAATTAAAAATTAAAATATAATATTTTGTAATATATAGCAATGTCATTTACGATATCTAAGTTGGAAGACGAAAAGCGAACAACAAAAAAATTTCCTCCTTCGCGTCTCCTCAAGTGATAAAACAGAATCAAAATCCGCTTCTACTCACAATGGCCGTTTCGTTGTTGATCTACCAGCAACTGGTCGTAATATTGATATAATCAGTGCTCATGTCGTTAAGAGTATCTCCATTCCAAACGTTTTTCCAAATATACCGAGTTATGCCAACACTCTCACATTGTTTAAAACAACTGGATCCGCTACAAAAACGGCAATCGTAACAGAAAATCAATACACCATTGATACGTTTATTGCCGCCCTTCAAACTGCGGTTAATTCAGCAATTGCTCCAGACTCCGTAGTTATAACTTTGAACTCTGTTAATAAATTGAATTTCGCATTCACTGGTGATACGTATGCGTTTGATTATGATAACAGCACTATTAGCGACAAGATAGGACTGACTGCCGATATTTCGGCGGCGGCGAGTAGCACAATGCAATCCATAGTAAATCTAATCGGTGAAACGGCCGTTTATGTTCATAGCCGTGCTTTAAATCAATCTGGTTTAGTTGAAGCAAATGGTAATTTCTCCGTCGTTGGTAAATGCAATCTTGATAAGCCGTGTGGGGTACAATGTTATTTTGAATCATCAAACGATGTTGCCGATTATGTGCCATTTAATACAACGAAAAGTTTAAGAACTATTGATATCGTCATTAGAAATGCGCAAGGTGAAGTTTTGGAGGTTCCTTTAAACTTTGAGGTTACTATTCTCTTAAAGGCGTATCATGCTTAAGAAAAAAAAGAATACATAGATATAATGACCTTTATACAAAATTTAGATACACTATTCACTCTGATAAAAAACATCAACTTACGACGGCAACGACAACATAAATAATTAATCCCCTGCGGTGTCAATATTGATCAGTTTTACATGTATTTGAAGAAAAATCACGCGCGTATAACAGAAAAATTAATCAAGGATAGGGGGGGTTGAATACATTAAAAAAATGGCCATAGAGATAGAAAAGAAAGTTGATGCGTAAATGTAATATTCTATGATATTATATTTTATGTATAAATAAGGTATTCTTTTTTTGTTTAAATCTGATCTTCAATCCAGTTTAATGAAGCGTAAATACTTGCCGTTCCACCGCTCGTATTTTGTGCGGATATAGTAAATGTCTTACCTGACCCTATCTTGATATTATATTGAGACAAATCAATGTATATTGATGAACCACCAGACAACACGTATGTAAATATCACACTTCCGCCCGTTCTTGTTGTCCCCGCCGTATCAACCTCTGCTAACGATGTGTTTGTATCGTAATTTGAATAAGAAGGTGTTCCTCCTAATGTGGTATTAAGAATAATTCTCGCAATACATGTTTTAGTATCAGAATTGCTGATACATAAATTCTCAAAGTAGATTATGTTATAATTCGTTTTGCTGTTGAATGTGGCGCGGTTTCTAATAGTAAATATGGCATTCTCAGTTGATCCTATACTCTTGACATTGTCATACGAATTAGTTATAGCAATAGTCCGATCAATAACCCCTTCAACCGCTAAAAACATGCTAGCCGTTTTCATTACAACGGATGCCAGACTTGATGAATACGCCTTCGCATAATTAGCAAACGCCGCCTGATCCAATGATGGAGTAGTAGCAGTGCTCGCGTATTTAATCGCATGAATTACTTCCATTCGTCCAGTTCGCGGGTTTTCTATTTTGAATGTAATTTGACCACTGCCCAGATACTGAACAACTATTTCAAACACATTCAATTTGGTAAAATCAATCGCGGGGAAGTTTCCAGTATTATTACATTTATCAACATTCCACGCATATTGACTAACCACATTTTCTACACTTCCCGCCGTTCTTACAACAGACATTCCCAAACTTGATTGTCTAAAACATAAATTGTCTGCTGGTGTGCCTATGCCAATATCGCAATTGAAACTATCTGCGGCGATAGATGATGGAAACAATGCGGAAAATCTAGCAACTAACCCCATACCACTTCTATATTTGGCTCGCTCAATAGTCGTAATCTGCGCAGTTGAATTACCTGAGGCCGATGTAGTCAAAACCGCCATTGAATTAGCAGTTGATACCATCCCGCCATTAGTATCCGTTTTGTCAAAAAATCGCGTATTAATACCATATGTAAATACATTTTGTAATACTGGAGACAAAGTGGCCGTTCGCAATTCTCCGAAGGCGGTTGTTGGTAGTGCGTCTTTTATGCTATCAATAGATAAAGAAGACGACGACGATGTAGTTGATGACGATGTCGTATTCGTGCTTTGACCAAAAAGGTTTATTTTATATTTTATATTATATAAAACATGTCAATAATAATACGCGAATTGCCGAGTGATATAGTTGGGCATATAAGAACATTTGTTTATGCAGAGATGCCCCAGCCAAAATATGGAGAAGAATTTTGTAATATTGTCTCGCACATTCCAGTCGCACCCCCCAATTATAGCAGGTAATTTTTATGGCGTAGATAGTATTGAGTTTTTCACAATCTGCTCTATTAAATGCTACAGGCGAGAGTCTAATCTTAGAGCAAGATATGGGGAACCGCCTTTAGTCGTTGTTAAATATTAACCACTTGTTTTTTATTTCTCGTGCTTCGTCTTAATGGCTTTGCTTCCTCGTCTTGTGGCGCTTCTTTTTTCGCTTCGCTCTTCGTCGCTCCACTCCTCTTCTCTTTGATAAATTTATTGACAATAACGGCTCCAATCCCGCTTATCTTTCTTAGTTTACTATTTGTAATATTCGGGTTATCATTGTAAATCTGCTCAAGCAATTTATACTTATCCTCTCTGCTAGCGCTTTTTCCTAATGGTATATAACTGCTTTCTTCGTCTCCGTTTTCGCTTTCAATTTCATTAGTATTATTTAAATTCAGACATAAATCTATCTTGCGTCTCAACTCCTCTAATTCTGTTTTAATCCCTTCTGCCTTAATTTCTTCAGGGTCGGCCACATTAACCCAACTATAACTAAATGAAGTGAGCATATCGCCGTGTCCCAACACATTGCTTACCCACGTATTGAAATTCTCCAATTTCGGATTGGCGAAATTACTATACGACAAACTAGCATATAATTTTCGCAACATACTACTTTTCTGCGTGTATTCCGATAGCCAAGGGAAGATTTTGATAATTCTTTTATTTAGTCATTATTCTTTTGTTTATCAAGCACACGGCTCCAATCCCGCTTATCTTTCTTAGTTTACTATTTGTAATATTCGGGTTATCATTGTAAATCTGCTCAAGCAATTTATACTTATCCTCTCTGCTAGCGCTTTTTCCTAATGGTATATAACTGCTTTCTTCGTCTCCGTTTTCGCTTTCAATTTCATTAGTATTATTTAAATTCAGACATAAATCTATCTTGCGTCTCAACTCCTCTAATTCTGTTTTAATCCCTTCTGCCTTAATTTCTTCAGGGTCGGCCACATTAACCCAACTATAACTAAATGAAGTGAGCATATCGCCGTGTCCCAACACATTGCTTACCCACGTATTGAAATTCTCCAATTTCGGATTGGCGAAATTACTATACGACAAACTAGCATATAATTTTCGCAACATACTACTTTTCTGCGTGTATTCCGATAGCCAAGGGAAGATTTTGATAATTCTTTTATTTAGTCATTATTCTTTTGTTTATCAAGCACACCCTCGCTGTTGATGATGACTGCTTTTTTCTTTTTGAAATGGTTCCGTATTGAATTTACTTGTTCTATTACGAACTGGGGAGTAAAAAGGACAACAGGCCTCTCAGTCCAATTCTTTTTTTGTCCTTCTCTTTTCTTTGCTAGGTTATTCACTCGCAACCAACTTGGTTTATCTGGTATCAATTCATACGTGTTTTTATCAAATATTTCCACAGGCCTTGCTCCAATTGCTATCATCAAAGCAAGTAGTTTAAGATAAGGGTCATTACTTAATATTATATCATTCATTTTAGCCATGACATCGCGGACATCAATTTGTATTTTTTGTTCATTTTTGGCTTTGACATCTTTCTTATATCCCTCAACGATATCAATCCGCTCGTCTTCATTTAGATTAAAATACTTATCCAGTTTGCTCATTTCATATACTTTTTCACTTTGGTAAGGCTCTATCGCTTTCTTTCTCACCTCAGAAAGTCTTTGTCGCCTACTATTCAAATTTGGATACACGATAGCATATTTCGGATGTATTACTTTTATTGCCTCAAGCACCTCTTCATCACTAGTTGGTGTGCTAAATAAAGATATAATAGCATTATGAAAGGCTATACTTGGTTTTAATTCACTATCGTAGAAGTTGGACACCACTTCATAAATTTTACTTTCATTAGTAGCAACTCTTAACTGCCTAACAAACTTCCTGTCATCTTCGCTCCACATCTTAGTATATAATAGACAAGTCTATATTTTTCTAAGTCAAAAATATTCACTGACACATTTTCTAGAGCAAAAACAATAGTAATTGAAATACCACTTCATATTCTGAGCGTATATTATTGGACTTTCTACAACGGATAAAGTAAGTCCGCAGTTGTCGCATAATTCGTAATCCTCTGTTGGTAAATCGCGATTAAACAAAAAGAGTTTTATATATTCTTGCAAATCATACGGCAATCGTGCTATAATATCTGTCATGTCCTATATATAATTATATTATTTTAATTATTTTGAATAATATCAAAGAACCAATTTAATTAACGAATTCTTACAATCCAATTGACTTGAGACGCTCCATGGTTCAACTTCGCCACGGCGTTGAGGCTGTTGAAAATCAACAACTCCTTCTGCGCCCCACTCCCCTTTGACATCAGAAAATAGTATTTGTATTTTGAGTCTTTTATGTTGGTGTCATATTTCGCTTTTGCATAAAAGCAATTGGGGTCTTCGCGGTGCGATGATTTGCTTGCGAACAATTTAATAGATTTTGAGGCTTTTACAAAAGCCTTTGACATCTCCACAAATCTCCCCGAAGTGGTGAAAACCACTCGTGGGGAAATGTCGCCGAAGTTTGCCCACGGACGAGGAGCAACTTCTTTCCCATCCGCTGGCGAAGGCGATGGCGATGGCGAAGGCACCACGGCTTTGGCTTCTACTTCCTCCTCAACTTCGTCGCGATCCTCGTTGTGCTCAAATCCCATCGCATCCATCTCATCAACGAGTTCCTCCGACATTGTCAGCTACAGAAAAAAACGAAAGACAAAATTTCTTTGAAAGGTAGAGGGCTTTCGCCCAGTTTTTTGGTTCTTTTATTTGTGTTCTTAACACACGTACTATTCGTTCCTGAGACTGCGATTCATATTTGCAGTCCCCTGCTCAATGTCATCCTCGTCGTCAGAAGAAGGAGAATTAGAATTTGATATTATTTCTTCAAAAGAATTCCCAAGCAATATGAGATTTTCCAGACGATTTACTTCGGAGGCAGAAAAAGATTTTTTTTTTCGAAATTTCTCAAATTTCTTAAGGTTTTCGTTTATCTCTTTCACTTTCATTTTCCTTTTACGAGAAATTGAGAGTTCATTTTCCCGTTCATTTTTACCTCGGTTTATCTCGTCTAGTCTCTTTCTTATTGCTTTCTTTTTTGGCATTAGAGAATTCTTTTTTTTAGCGAGTAATGAGATTTGACGATCAATTTTGTTCATTTTCTCATCAACATTAGCCTCATCTAATTCAAGTTCATAGGCTGAGCGATGAGTATCATATATTTCGTTCCAATCCTCTTCCGTCCTCTCTGACGGCTTTACGAGTGCTTCCGACATTGATGCGAAAGGTGTTTTTGTGATCCACGAATCCTCAGTTCCCAGGTTTTTTGGGAGAAGATACGTTCCCCATTGTGCTATTTTTGACTTGAGATACGTACCTCATTATGTGAGCTCACGGCCTGAACTTTTTTAGTGCTATCAAATTTTTTTTTTACCTATTTCCTTTTCGTTTTTGTGTGGGGCGGTGTTATTAGTTGCTTTGTGTGATGTTTTGCTAGTTTATTTTATTTTGCTTTATGAGGTTTTATTTTTTTACAATGGTTAAAGTCATTTATGTTTTGCTTTTGTGTTTTTATTTCATTTTTACCAATTTTATCTGTGCGGTTTTCTTAACGCGAAATCGTCGTTGTGGCGACTTGGACGGCTGAGAGTGGTATTAAGCAACCGAGAGAGACAAAAATCGTTTTAGTATTAATGAAGGCCAAGTCTGGCCGAGACCGACCCTTTTTTTAAGAAATTATTTAAGAGGGGGTATAATAAAATAGGGAGAGGAAAAAAAATTTACTTTTTTTTAATAAAAGGTTGGACAGGTTGGACAATATAAAAAATGTGTAATACGAAGAAGAATTATATAATAAATATTGAAATTTAATAAGGAAAAAGTGTCCAACCTTTAAAAAACCGACTTGGCCGTGGCCGACCATGGGGTTGGCCGTGGCTGACCATGGGGTTGGCCACCAATAGGAGAAGATATTTCCACTCCCCCTGCTCTTATATTCATCCTTTTGTTTGCTCTTACGTTCTCACTCATGAAATCATATATTAAGAAAAAAACAACTTTATTTTACTTTTGTGTGTACCCCCCAACCCCCCCGCCACTCACTTCGTGAGTGTCCGCCCCCCCCTTCCCCCCATT
>WBZZ01005867.1:0-17500 GCA_019918135.1 Paulinella micropora | reverse complement strand
TCAAAAGGATGTATTATGATAAGAATAATGAAAATAAACAGAAGGTAAAAATTCAATGGAGAGAAGGAGGTAAAACGATGTTTAAGAGTTTTAGTATTGGAAAACGAAGAACACAAGAACAAGCAATGGAAGAAGCAAAGAAATACCACGAGGAAAAAGTAAAAACAAAGTATGATGAATGGAAAGTTAATTATGATAAGGAATCAAAAGAAATAAAAAAGAAAAGAAAAGGAATTGGAAGAAGAAAACAATTAAGTGTGAATGCGGAGTTGAAATAAATAGGAGTAGCAAAGCAAGACATATGAAATCAAACAGGCACACAGAAAAAATTTCTTCTAAACAAAACGAAGGGGTAATATATAAGGATACACAGGGGAACGAACAAGAGGCACACGATGACAGAAAACAAACGACGATACAAATGTGATTGTGGTTCTGAAGTTGATATCGCTGAACACCGAAAGCGGATTCATTTCAGCTCAAAAAAACATAAAAGATTTCTTGAAAAACAAGAAGAAGAAATGAAGGAAAAAGAAGAATGGGAAAGAATGATTGAAAATATTAATAAAAGACGAGACGATGATGATGACTGGTGTAATTTCTGTCATTACCGCGAACATAACTGTCATTGCGGATTAATTTCAATATAATGATAATAATAATAATATTTTTTTTCTGCCCGCCAACACCGCCCGCCAAGCCCGCACCGCCCGCCCCGCCCTAATTTCCATCTAAACATTGGGCCCCCCGTATATATAGACACGGGGAGCACACTGCGGACCACGGCGGGGGCAGACGATTGAGATAATTATTTAATTTCCAAAAAAAAATTGTTATCCAATATATAAGATGGAGACACACACTTACAACGGTAAGACTTATAGGTTGAACAAATTTAGGGAACAAAAAGTTAATTATGAAATCAAAAGGGTCAGGGGTCAAGATGTGCTGTATATAATACCGAAGACGAGAAAGTATAAGGTGGATACAACAACGGCCCAAAATTACTTGAACTGAGTAAGAGGTGCTGTTTACTTTGAGCAAAGGAAACAATGTATTCCAGTAGCACCACCATTACCTCCACAGTTTGAAGCGAAAGTGAGAGAAAGAAAAGAAAGGGTGAAAGACTTAATGCGATACGGAAACTACGAAATCAAGCACGTTGACAGAAAGAAGCACACGCTAGGCATTAATGAAAGCCTGTATTGGGTTAGGATTAGAGGCAACTTTACATCATTCAGTATGGAAGATGTAGTAAAGTTTATTGAGATAATACTGAACGACTTTATTAAAAGACAGAGACAATGCAATATGGTGAGTCTAAGTATCAAGTTTGTAGATTACTACGGGGCTGTATCTACGGGTTTGAAAAAACTTAACGAGATTTCTGTCAGCGATGTTTTAGAAAGACTGTCAGCATTATTTCAAAGCAACGAAAGCCTTTATACAGACGAAAAGGGAACCAATATGGATAAGTTTAGGTTTGTTTTGAAATCTGTTGAAATGCCAACGGGCGGGACTAGGATTCAAATAATTAATAAGTTGGATGTATATAAAAAGAGAGGAGTAATTCAAATTAATAATACAGACAGCATATGCTTAGCCAGAGCAATTGTTGTAGTAAAAACAAAAAAAGAAAAACACGAAAAATATCCGCAGGTTATGAAAGGCAGAAAGATACAGGAGGAGATGGCTTTGAAACTACACGAAGATGCAAAAGTTATTCAGGATGTGTGCGGTATTCCTGAAATTAATACATTTTGCTATCCACATTAAATACAATCTCGTTATTGTTGAATTTCCTGACAAGATTGTTTATAAGACTGACCTGCTTAATGAAAAGGGCGAGCGACTTACGAACCTTTACATACTTAAGACAGAGAACCACTACGATGCGATAACTAATATGAAGTCTTTGCTAGGCAAAAAGAACTTCTGTGAGTTATGTCTAAGGGGATACAAAGAAAGGCACGCCTGCGAATCCACTTGTAATATCTGCGAAACCAAAGGTTGTAAGGGTATTAACGATAAAAGCAATTGGACTGATTGCTATTCGTGTAATAGAAAGTTTCCGAATACGGCCTGTTTCAACAACCACAAGAAGACGAACTGTGATATCAAAGCGAAATGTCTTACGTGCGGACTTAATTACAGGAAGAAAGACAAACACAAGTGCGGTTATGCGAAATGCCGTAATTGTAAGGAACTAAAACCACTTGAACACCAATGCGAAATCGTGAAGAAAGACATACTACCTTTTTCAGAGAAATACATATTCTTTGACTTTGAAGCGACACAGGATACAGGCGAACATTGTTAATCATTCGGAAAGTCAGTATTACGATGCTAAGGAACCACCCGTCATTCATAAGAACATTGATGATTTCTGTAAGTGGGCTTTTGAATCTAAGCACAACGGCTTTACATTCATTGCTCATAACAGTCGCGGTTATGACTGTCAGTTTATTCTTAAATGGTTAGTGGATAACGGACAAGCACCATTCGTCATTTATCAAGGCGGTAAGATAATGATGATGACTTTGAAGAAATACCGCTTCATTGATAGTCTTAGTTTCTTGACTATGCCTCTGGCTGATTTTCCTAAAACATTCGGATTGAAAGAACTTAAAAAGGGTTTCTTCCCTCACTTCTTCAATACTGACAAGAACAAAAATTATGTTGGTGTTATGCCTCATAAAAAGCACTACGGCTACGACACGATGAAAGATAAGAAGAGAGCGGAATTCTTAGAATGGTATGAAAGCCAAAGAAACAGCACATTTGATATACAGAAGGAAATTGCGGAATACTGTCATAGCGATGTTGATATTTTGAGAAGGGGATGTATGGATTTTAGAAAGCAGTTTTTAGAATTCGGTATTGACCCGTTTCAATATACAACTATTGCGAGTTGTGTTATGGCTTTGTATCGGGCCAAGTTTATGCCAGAGAATTCAATTGCTGTGTTGAAGGCGGAAAAGCAAAACAGGATTACCTCTCGGGCTTGTGTTGAATGGATAGCCTACAGAAGTAGGTTAGACCAATCGGATATTAAACACGCTTTCAATGGTGGTGAGAAAATGTTTAATTTAGGACAGTCAAATGTTTATGTTGATGGCTGGGACGAAAAGACGAAAACCGCTTATGAGTTTTACGGGTGTCATTGGCACGGATGTCAGAAATGCTACAACAGCAATACATTGAATATTAAGAAAAATAAGACTATGGGAGAACTATGTAAAAAAACAAAAGAAAGAGAAGTTTTATTAAGCAAACTTTTTGGAGTATCAAAAGTTATTACTATCTGGGAATGTGAATGGAGATTAATGAAAACAAGTGAAAGCCTAGCGGAAGATACTAATGAACGAATTACCGAACAAGAAGGACTGAACCCGCGAGAAGCAATGTTTGGAGGTAGAACGGATGCTCTAACATTGTATTGGAAAGCACGGCACAACAGCGAATACGCAAAATACATTGACATATGCTCTCTGTATCCTACCGTTATGTTTTACGACCTTTACCCTAGCGGACACCACGAAATCATACGGCCCTCAAATGACGATGACCGAAAGGATATGAAAAACAAAATCATAAGCAGAGAATATTTCGGAGTGGCTAAGGTTAAGATGCTACCGCCGAGAAAATTACTCCATCCCGTTTTACCTAAGGCGGATAGAGGAAAACTGATGTATTACCTGTGCGACAAGTGCGGAATGACTGAACAGAAAACCGAATGTAAGCACACCGATAACGAGCGAGCAATAACGGGCACTTGGGCAACTCCTGAAATCTACAAGGCTTTAGACAAAGGCTATAAGTTGATTAAGGTATATGAGGTATGGCACTGGAAGGAACAAAGCAGTAGCCTGTTCAAAGATTACATAAAAACTTTCTTAAAGGTTAAACAAGAGTCAAGCGGATATCCAGATGGTTGTATTACAGAAGAACAAAAAAGAAACTACATGGACAGTATGGAAATCAAGATGGGAATTAAGATGGACGAAAACAAAATTGAAGAAAACCCAGGACGGCGAGCGGTTGCTAAGTTGTGCTTGAATAGCCTGTGGGGCAAGTTTGGTGAAAAGCAAAACAAAACTAAAAACAAAATGATTAAAGATAAAGATACCTTATACAAGTTAATGAACGATAAGTCAGTTGATAACATAAACATAAACATTATTAACGACAAAATAATAGAAGCGAGTTATGACCTTAAACAAGATGCGGTAAGCGACCCAGTTAAAACAAATATTGTAGTTGCTTTATTTACGACCTGCCACGCGAGGATTAGACTATATGAGATGATGGACAAACTAGACAACAGAGTTCTATACCACGATACCGACAGTGTCATATACACAACAGACTTAACGAAAGGCGAAACAAATGTGAAAACTGGTAAGCTGTTAGGCGAATGGACGGACGAACTACACGGAGCAAAGATTATGACCTTTATCGGAGGCGGACCAAAGTGTTATGGATATGTCTTAGATAACGGCAAAGCAAGTATGAAAGTAAAAGGCTTTAGTATGAATTATGAAAGCAATAAATCATTAAATTTACCAAATATGTTAAGTGTCATTAGTTGCGGACTTGGAATTAAAAACAACGACCTTATTGAGAACGGCAAGAATGAATTATTAGAGTTGCTTAAAACTCAGGAAGAAAAATTGATTGCTAAACGAATTGAAAAATCAGGTAAATTTGTTATTGTAGAAAACAGCAAGATAACAAGAGACAAGCAACAGAAAAAAATAACGAGCGAATACTTAGAAAAAATATTCAGCTTTACTTACACCAAAAGAAATATTATTGGTATCTTAGACAATGCGATTGAAACTAGACCGTTTGGCTATTATATGAACTTACAACAAAAACTTTATAGATATATTTTTTTGCCTTTACCCTTGAAGCTCCTGATTGTATGAATTCCTTTTTTTGGTTTGACTAACTTAGTATTTACAGCCGTAGCTCCTAGCAATGATACGGGGTCAAATGCGGTTCGGTAGTTCGTCGTTAGCTTCGCGGTCTTTGCCCTCTTACCTTTTGGATTTACTTTAACTGCTACTCTGTCAATCACTCCTTCAATGAGGTCTCTCGTGCTACTGCCTTTGTTGTATGTTGTAGCCTTAACACCCGTCTGCCTACTTAAATCTTTCGCAATCGTTCCTCCAAGGCTATGCCCCGTAAGCTCTACATTATCCTTACCATATTTCTTTATGACTTCATTAACCAGCTTCTGCTCTTCTTTGTATCTCGGTGTTTTTTTTAATACTCCTTTAACCAATGCGACATCGGTTAGCAGGTCCCGCTTATCCGCACTTCCCCTAAATGCTACTATTGCTTTGCCATCTTTTTCATACACTGTTGATTTTTCTTTGCTCGCGACTGGTTTCCATCCGTCAGCACCTTTTCTCTCTGACGAAACCAAATAGACATCCTCCGATAAACTAGCACTACCTCCCTTTAGTCGCACACGTGCGACGGCTCCGCCTTTGGCTGAGCTCTGCTTTCTGTATGCCTTACCAGCCTTTTTCAATGCTTCACCATAGGTTATGTTATGCTTAGCAGAGTAAGCCTTAACAAAGATTATCCACTCACTCATCTTATATTAATTATTTAATTTTTTTTATTTTTATACTCCATACTATATACACCCTACTATGACCACCCTCACAAGACTGTGCGAGAAGTTCCAAAAACTTTCCATTGAAGGAGAAAAAAAATCCTTTTCGTTGGAAGATGTCCAAAAGGTAATCCACGACGAAATCAAAGCAATTGAAGAAAAGAGAAATGCTCAACCAAAAGACACATTTCATTTTGGGAAATACAAAGGCAAAAAAATAGAAGACATCGCAAAGATTGACAAGCCATATATTGAATGGCTAGTTCGTCAGCCGTGGTGTCGTAACAAGGATGAATTGAAAAAGTATTTGTAAAGCATTTGTATTTTTTTTGCTTCATTGGTGGGGTTATAGGGGGCGAAGACCCCTATTGGTCTTCTAAGAAATTAACTATAACACTCACATTTCCTCCATTATTAACAGTAGATACAGACTTTTGTAAAAATGTTAGATTTTCGCCGGGAGCAAGTTGAACATCGTAAGCTCTCAGGTCAATAAGCTGGCTAGAAGTAGCATTAACATACAGTTTAAGAATGACGTCCGTTATAACAGCACCGCCGAGAGCAGTCGCACTAGTATCTTTGGACACGATTGAAGTTGTGGCATCAATATCAGCAAAGTTCTCCGCCGTAAGGGCACCAGTTGTTTTCACAATTCGCACTATATTAACTTTGGCATCTTCGTTTGATATGCTCACGAGAGTTGGATAAACGGTTGAATAATTTGTTGAGGCACCATTAAAAAGTGATTTATTTTTTATTCTGAGAATTGGACTTTCAGTGGTGCTCGCCTTTTCATCTCCTTCCGCTTCGTTTGCTATGCTTGTATTAATAGTGTTGGTGCCCTCAATAAACATACTACAACTGGCTGTTTTTAATATTTGTATTCCAGTTTCGCCATTATTAAACATTCGTGCCACAAAAGGGAGAGTTGTATTCCGAAGACTGACACCCGTGTTGGCATTCGCATACTTAATCATATGGACTTGCTGGAATTCGCCTGTATTCGGGTTCTCATTGAAAACTTAATAGCACCAAAGCCCAAGTATTGGAATTGAATTTGAAATACATTTCCCTTCGTCCAATCCATATTAGGCATATCGCCTGTTCCATTACACGGGTCATTCCAAGTAGCTTGTGGAACCAAGGTAGGCACTCCTGCTTTGGTATGGAGAATATTCATTCCGTCATTTTTAGTCTTGTAAAAGTAGAAACCATTATCTAATACACTATCACCAATGCCAATAAATGAATAGTAGTCCTTGGTTTCGTCCGTAGTCCATAAGGCAGTGAAGCGACACATAACTCCCATCCCTGTTCTGTATTTAATTCTTTTTTTGCTTACCATAATGGCATCGGCGGTAGCTTTCGCTTCCGTTTTCAATTCAGCCATATTCGCATTAAATGCTACGGTCGCATTAGTTTGAGTTAGCGACCATATCCTTGTATTAACTGTGTAGGGAAAGATTTCCTGTAATACTGGTGTTAATGAGCTGGTTAATGCTTCACCAAAGGCGGTTTTCATATTATTCGTTTCAACGTGTCCGTCATACCCGACTTTGACATTTACGAAATCGCCATCTGGATTTTGTGCTATCAAATTTCGTTGGTGGCTCATAGTAAGTGCTTTTTTTTCAAAAAACCACTTACAATCTCAAAAAAATGTTTTGTGTAAGCTTCGTATATTATATGAAAAAAATAAATCTAAATTTTTAAATATTACTTCAACGGATGGGGGTGCGGGGGCTTGCCCCTGCTTAGGTCCTAGTAATGGTGCCGTTCCTGACATTTACTTCTTGCTGAGTTACGACAAATGTGTAATGATTGGCCGCAATATTGGCAGTGGTAGCAATAAACTCCCATCGTCGCTCGGTGTCCAGACTTAATCCGCTGATTTCATTTTGGTCCTTGCTCCACAGTGGGCGAGTATTGTCAAAACTATCACACCAAACCCAGTTGTATTGATAAACATTGCTATTCATCAAAGAAGAGCCTTCCAACTTCGGTTTAAGATACATATAGTCTTCTAGTTTTCCAGTTTGACAATCAACATTGAATTCTTGAAGTCGTGCTCCGTCTAGTGTAGTATAAAAAGTTTGGACCTTAGAACCGAGCAGGTTGCTATTGTCGTAAGCAGTGTTCTTATTTTCGGTCGTGTTAAATACAGAATGATAAATTTTCTTAATTCGCCGTCCGTGACCTCTATCAAATCTAAGGATAACATTTTGAGAAGTTGAAGCTACTCCGACGGTATTTTTATACAAATGAGAATAATCAATGTTGAAGCTCATACCTTCGGGGCTCATAATCTTCTGTTGAATTGATTGAACGACATCGGGGTTAGTTTCAACAGCTAAGAACAGGCTGAGATTAGTAATAGTAACATTTGAATCCGCCACCGCAACAGTGCCTCCGCCAGTAGAAAGAGCATCATTGTTATAATAAAAGATTTTGGGTGTCTGTTGCCAAACAATCCGCAAAGTCAAAATTTCTGGAAACATAATAGTTTTATCCAGAGCGAAAATAGTATTGTAAAGCATTCCAAGATTAATCTTGACATTAACACTCGGGCTGGCATTGTTAATAGTTCCAGCTGAGAAATACTTGGCCTCATTAAAAGCGACATTTACGAACTTACTCGCGCCAGTCTCATTCGCGATAAGGGCATCATCGTGTCGGCGAGCATTTGTGGTGGGTTGTGCCATCCAAGCCTTTAATGCTGCCTGAACCTGAGCCTTAGCAACATCAATTCCCGCATCAATCTGCCCCGCCGCATTTCCTGCTACTGCCGAAGCGGTCAAGGCTGTTTGTAATGCGGCCAACCTTGTAGCATCGCTAGCGGGTTGAAATGTAGTTGTAGCATTACACTTTTGAAGCATACAACCTGATCCACTTCCATTATCGTGGTTTTCCAAAGCTAGTAAATCGTCAATGGAGGTTTCGGGTTTCCAAATCATCTTAGTGATATTTCCGACTTCGTTAATGTCGCACAGATAAACACCACCTCTCGTAATCAATTGTATCTGCCTAATCGGGGCCAGGCAGTCCATAAAGCATTTATTGTAGTTTCCAGCCTTCGCCTCTGGGGCATAATTAAAACTCAAAACAGAGCGAGCCAAGTTAAAAGTGCGACTGATAAGGTCAAAGTTGCTTTCCTGTCCTCCTGCGGTAGAAACAGTGACAGTAATAGAACCCTCACGAGGGGTAAGCTTATTCAAGCGATAAGAAGCACTGATGTAGTCAGTCCTGCTGAAATCTAGTTCTCCGCCGTGCTGAGTGGGCATTTTGTGTGAGTGCTTTTTTTCAAAAACCACTTACGATCTCAAAAACGATTTTTAAAAGGTTCCTATATTTTAATATGAGAAAAAAATAAAATAATTAATTACCGGCTTTTTAACAAATTAAAAAATGATGTAAATAAATTAAAATAATTCGTCTCACGGTAAATCAACAATGTCATAACAATACCTAACCCGTTGAGATTAACTGGCTGGTCGTTTTCGTCAGTCAAGTAGAACCGATACACATTGCTTGAACTAGTAGATAGCCGTTTTCCGTATTCACTGCCAGAGCCGTCATAGATAACAGAGCCGAACGGGATTTCATTCGCCGTGTATATTTCTTGGAGCACGTGGTTATCGCCTTCGCCTACTAGGTCGCTTTGTAGATATAAAGTCTTTTCGCCCGTCAATATTATGACATTTGGAGACCTAATGGTATTATTAGCAAAGAAGTATGTTGAGTCGCGGTCAAAACCCATTACCTCGTGAATACGAGTTTCGGTGTCAAATATAAATCGCGGTTGAATGCCTCCATTGTTCGCTACTGTAAATAATAGCTTGCCGTCTTCTGGGTCGGTGTTTGTGTTGTTGCTTGTAACGGCGTATGTGTAGTCATTTGGGCTATCTGCCGTTAGAACCTCAGACAGTTTATTTTTTAAGTTGTTCATCGTGTAGTTTCCATCTGGTATCGTAATCAGAGCCTCAAATCCATCTTCACTCAGAGTAAAAGTGTTGTAAGGACTTGCCACAGAGTAATACGACTTCGGCACATAGATATGAAGTATTTTACAGTGTGTTGGATTATCTAGCGATTTCATATCAATGGAGTGAGTGAAATCACTGTCTGTGCCGTTTATCCTATTTTTGCTGTTGACATAGTAAATGTTGCTACTTCGCCCACCACGGTAATCCATTGTAGGGACACCCTACGACCCGACCTTTTGGTGAAGCTTTTTTTCAAAAGGTTAGTATATATAGAAAAATATATTTTTTGTTTTAATCGCTTACCACAACGGAGGGGGTTAGATAAAAGTGTCAAAGCCGTAGCCGTTCTGGGTTTTCAACTCATCCGCTTCTTTTTCTTTTAAGTCCGTCCAGCCGCTGGCAAATTTAAAGCGGTTCCCTTTTGCTCGCTCTAACAAAAACCTAATACTATGCCACCCGCAGGTATCTGTTGTGTCGCTTTGGTTTTTAACCTGATTAACCTTCATAAGCAGATATGTGTTCGGCTTACTCTTGTCAATAAGCTGTTTCATTTGGTGTAGAAATAGGTCTGTCGGATTATACAGTGCGAGCGGGTCGTAGATTTCAATAGAGTCATCTTTAATGGTGTCAATCCAAACAGCAATCCAATGTGAGCCTGGTTGGCTAGACTTATCTAAATTCATTATAAATCCATACTTCTTTCTTTTTTCTGGTTTCAGTTTGTTTATTTCATCGCTGGCTACCGTGCCGATATACCATTCGTGCTTTTTCATAATGTTGTCTATTTCATCCGTCATTAATCCTCTGTAGGGGCCTCCTCCCACGATTTCGGGTGTTTTGTCGGCGGTGATTTCGGGTATTGTGTCGGTGTTGGGTTCAGGTGTTGTGTCGGGCGGGGGTTCGGTGTTGGTTTCAGGTATGGTGTCGGCAGTGGTTTCGGTGGTGGCTGGGGTTGCTTCCTCGGTTGGTTGAATACCGAGAGTATTTGAAACTTGATTTTTAATGTTTGGGTCGCTTCTCATTTCAGATACTAAGTTATTTACATAATCCTTCTTCTTCATTTTTTTCCTGTATTTACCCTTCTTCAAATATTTCTTAATTTTTGCTATTGTTAAAAGTTTGTGGATTAATTCCTCCATCGTTTTTGCCCCAGCACCCGTTTGGTTTTATTCCCAAATAATCAGCGAGTTTCTTTCTCATTTCATTCTGGTCTATTCCTAAATCAATACCTTCATCTACTATAACTTGTGCCATACCCGCAGTCGTGTGTTTTCCTTTAACTTTTTTTGGTGGTGGTTTGCCCCGAGCTTTCATTTCTTTTTCCAAAGCAGGGCCCAAAGTTTTGGGTATATCCAATTTTGGATACTTGTAATCATTTCTTAAACCTGCGGATATGTATGATATTTTATCTTTAATTTCAAAGTGTTTAGCTTTTGCCTCCGCTTGCTTTTTTTCTTGTTCTAATTCTTTTTTGTATTGCTCAGCCAGTTCTTTCTGCTCATCTGCTGATTGGGCATCGGCTATCGCTTTCTCTATTCCTGTGCCAAGTTTGATAAATTCCGTTTTGCTCAAGCTTTTAATAAATTTAGTTGTAAAGCCAGCTTTCTTCATTAATTCAATGTATTTTTCTTTTAATTCCTTTTCAGCCTTTTTCTCTTCTTTTGTTTTCAATGGCATCTGTTTTTCTTCTGGTGCTTGGGGTGGTGCTTGTTGGTCCTAGTTGTGGCGCTTGGGGTGGTGCTTGTGGTGGTCCTAGTTGTGGCGCTTGGGGTGGTTTGTGGTGGTCCTTGTGGTGGTGCTTGTATGTATTGAGGTTGGAAAGGCGGTAATAACATTAAATTATTTTTTCTATCTTGTTCAAATTTTACATCCTCTATAAGTTTTTGCTCTCTGTTCGCCTGCCTTATTAATTCTTCTTGTCTTTCTTTAATGTCAGCATTCTCCTTCCTCTCCATTCTTTTCCTCTCATCTTCTGCCTGTTCTCTTAACTTCTTTTCCTTTTCTTCCTGCTCGTGTATTAGTTCATATTTTTTCAGCAGGTTGTTTTGTATCTGGTTGCGGTTCTCGTGTTCAAGACGATTGAATTCGGACTTAACAATTCGCTCTTTTGTCTTTCGTGTTTTCTTCGTTTTATTGTCCCCTTTCATATATTTCAAAAACAGTTTAACGATTTGAAGTGTTGAAAGGTCATTCGTTTTCTCGCCAAAGTTGAGATATGCTCGTTTGCCTTTTACTTTGATATATGGCCGCCCATCTTTGGTTCTGTATATCCTTGGTGGTCGTTGTTTTCGCGGTTTTTTTACAACCATTGTATATGTTAGAGAAAAAATAATAACATAATTTACAATTGTGATTGGGGTTTAACGAAACTTAACCGCTCCACCTCGTTGCTTCCCGTATCCTTGTTTCATCGCGGCCTTTGCTACACGGTCCGCATAAGGCACTCCGACATCGCTCAGAAAAGTAGCACCCCTTGAAATCAATTGATTCTTCTTGATAAACCTATTAGCATCCAATATCGCTTGTCCGACTTTTTTCCAATTTACTTTGCCTCCTGTTTGTTTCTTTTTTGATTTTCTTTTCCCTCCTGCTTGTGGCATTGATGGATTGTAGCTGATATTGTAACCTGATGGTTGTGAAATAATCACTGGTGATGTTGGCATCTATATATAGTTCTGAAAAAAATAAATAATAATAAAATTACTTTAAACGAATATTGAAGTTCTTTCGTAATTCATCAGACACCGCATCCACATACAAAAAGTTAAACCGTTCCTTGGTCGCCTCGTGATATTTTTCATTAAAGTAGTCTAAATCATAACCGAGGTCCAAATGTTTATACACGAGTTCAATTTTATCCTGAGACTGACCTGGAAAAATGAGTAGGTAGTCCAGCTGTTTAATAGCCTCAGGTTTTAGGTCGTTTAGGTATTGCGAGCTCATAATCACCTTTGACTTGTAGTGGCGGTTTTTTTTCAACAGGTCGCTAACGGACTTATCCCTCAACCCACTACCCAAATCATCTAACACGAACACGACTTCTGGTGTAATGTATTTGCTCGGCCTTTCTGCTGGTGCTTGTCCCTGCTTCTTCTTTTCTTCTTTACCAAAATAAAGAAACTTCGGCTTCGGTTCTTCTTTCTCGTCCTGAACAATTTCGCCTTCTTCTTGCTCCTCGTCAGGTTTATTCAGTTTATCTAACTCGTAATCTATGACACTGTATCCGTCCGTTTTCAAATATGTGTATATCGCCATCGGGTTTCCCTTCTTCTTAAATTTTTTCACCATTTCTTTGTAAATGTGGTCCTTGTGTATTGTGCTGGCGATAATGACAATCCTCGTTTTTTTGTCGGTTGTTCGTTTCAGGATTTCAAACAGTGCGGTCGTCTTGCCACTCTTCTTGCGAGCGAGAAGAAAAATATTGGCATACGGTTCATCAAACAACTTATATCCTTTTGCCAACTTGTCTCCATCTCCGTTTTGCTTGACTGGTTTCACCTTTACATTATTGAATTTTTCCATAGCACCTCCAAATACTTTTATATATTCTAAAATATATTTTTTATTTTACCTGCGGGGTTTTCTCGTTGAGCCTGTATAGGGGGAGCAGGCCCCTATGCCAAAAATTCTAAGCATATAACAATTCTTCCAGCTAGCAGGTCAGTCTCAATACTGCCATTGTCCGTTTTAAGCACTCTAAAACTGTATTGCCCGTCGGTCCAATTAATAATCCCCAAGTTGTAGCTAAGATTGGAAATGTTTGCGGTATTGCTATCGGCGAATGTTCCAATAATTCCAATGCGGTCCATATGAAGAATTTTTGTTTTCGTTTCAGTCATATCATTCATGTAGTGGATATACTTAACATTCATTCTAGTTGGGGTAAAGTTCAATTTAATGGTTTTGTCAAATGTTATGCTACCGCCCGCAAAATCATTACTCAGAAAAATAATCTTTTGGAATTTATAGTCTGCCATTGCAATGATGCCCTCTATACTAATCTTTATAAACTTTTTATTAATTAATATTTCTGCTCGGACCGCTTGTGATTTCTATTCATGGGTCAGTGTTAAAAAAAATGAAAGTTGTGTGTGGTGTATTCAAAAAGGAATAGAAACAAAATTTAAATGTGTGTATAAACCTTTTAGTGATTGGTGTGTTAGTTTTGATGAAGCCATTCCGCTAATCTGCTCAAATGATGCTTCTTGGTATAAAACTCAACTATATGAATGTTCATTTCTTACTTGAAGAAGGTGATGGAAGGCAGATGCCTATTAATAGTGTTAAAATACCGACATAAGTGTTAGCAACTTCACACGGTAAGTTCTTTTCAGATAACCTCACGATACAAAGGGTGATGATGGCGATAATGATACCCATTTGAAATAAGTATTTAATAAGTCGGCTGTCAGTTGGTCTGTTTTTTATACAACAACAATTCCAGTTATCTTCCAATTCGTGCTCTACTTTTTTTTCTTCATTCTTCAACGAAATATCCAAAACACGATTTTTCAACTCTGGTGTTAGTTCGCCGTCTATTTCAATGACTGGCGGTGGTGGATGTAATCTAGGTGGCATAGTAATTACGAACTCAAAAACTGTATTGGGTTTGTAAGGGCTTGTCCTTACAGATTTCTGCTAATTGGTTGGTTTGGTCTTGTAGTATATTCATAAGATTTTTCTTTTCTTTTTCTAAATTAACTACTCTTTCTGATAATTGTTGAACGGCTTTAATTAATGGTGCGATAAACTCTGAATAACCTATACCATAACCGACATCACCACTATCAATACATTTAACATCTTCTGGATTAACACTCACACCTTTCAATTCGTATTCTTTTCTTTGCTTTGGACAGGGAACCATAATTGTTTCTTTTGTAAAACCGCCAAAATCTAGTATATCCATTTCTGTTAGTATTTCTTCTAATTCCTGTGCTATCAAACCCGTTCTCTGCTTCTTGTTGTCATCAATCATACGATAGCAGACTGGATTTAACTTATTAATAAAATCTAAGCCTAAACATTCCTTTATATCTTCTTTTTTTCTCCTGTCTGAATATTGAATTGGATTAGACAATACCCATAACTGCCCATCGCTTGCTCTTAATGATATTAAAGCAGTATTTGAATTATTCTCCCATATGAACGCACTCGTTGAAGAACCATTTACTCTAAATCTAATAGAATAAGAAGTTAATCCTCCGCCTACTCCTCCTGCTGGTGCTGTTCCTCCACTTAATGATTTATTTGCCCCAGACTGGCTCATATAAATCCCCCAGTTTGAATCTCCAATGTCCCATACAAATATTCCTCTCGCATTCGTCCCGTCTGTTTGTCCTTGAATTGCTATTTTTGCCCCATTAGTTGATGCTGATGCCGTTGTTAGTGTTCCTGTGTATGTAATTCCCGCATTCGCAGTTATTAATCCACTCGCAGTTAATGTTGTTGTTGATATACCCGCATTTGCTGTTATCACCCCACTTGCTGTAATCGCCTTTGTTGTTAATAAGCCCGATGTGTCAAGTTCCAGAGCAAGATTCCAACCAAGAGAATTCCCAGCACCGCCTCCTCCTACATCATACAAAAATCTAAGTTTATTATTCCATTTACTAATTAGAAAATTAGAACTCGCATAACTTGATTTCCATCCGCCAGCATCTAAATACGCATCAAAAGTCATATTTATGTTATTATGACTTAAATTAGTTAGTTGAAAAGTAGGATATATATCTTCTGTTGTAATCGCTTGTATATGTGCTCCAGTTGTGTTATTATTATAAGTTCCATATATTTCTAAACCCGCTGTTGTTCCTATTCCCTTTGTTGTATTGCCTATGATTATTGGTTTGCCTGATGCTGTTGTTATTTTATCGCTTGCCGTTAATGTTGTTGTAGTCATACCAGCAGTTGCCGTTAATGTAGTTCCCGTTATTGTTCCGCCATTTGTTATATTGTTTGAGTTCATATCTAAGGCTCCATAAAATCGCATACCGCCAGCATTGTTAAAACGGACAATGTCAGACGAAGCACTTTTATTATCCAAAAGTTTTGAAATATAAAGTCCTGCTCCTTTTACATCAGACGCTACATTCGTAAATACATAACCTCGTTGGTTCGCGGTTCCACTTGTAGCAGTATTTAGAGTAAATAAGAAATACTGATAATCACCTGATGTCTGTGAAAAGAATATATCACCTCCATTTTGGTTTAATATCCTCGCCCCATTATATGTAATATTTCCGCCATTAGTGATAGTTTGATTATTAAAATCAGCATTGTTCGTTAAAGTTAGATATTTTATTGTAGTGCTCGCACCATTAAATGTTTTACTTCCTGTTATGGTTTGGTCTGATGTTAGTTTTACATTTTGCCCGTCCAATGTGTCCGCATACCCTTTTGTCGCTCCGTCCGTCGCTAATGTCGGAGTTCCAAGGTTGGCTATTTTGCTACTATTACAATCTAGCCCCGAAGCATTTACCCAACCGACTATCGCTCCATCAATAATAAAACTTATTTTTTTCGCAGAAATTTCAAAGTTGTAATATGTTGCAGTTTTCATATCCAAACTAGCAATAGAACCGATATTACTGGTAAAATTGAAAACGATAAATGCGCCCTTTGTTGCTGAATTGATTGAATTTCCCGTTATTTCAACACCACTGCTATATGTCTTAATTCCTGCTATGGTTTGGTTTCCTGTTAGTTTCACATTTTGACCGTCTAATGTATCCACATAACTTTTGTTTGCTCCGTCCGTTGTTGCTGATGGTGTGGCTAAGTTTTTATTTTGTTGTTATTCAAAGATAGCGTAGTGCCAGTTGCGGTTATAATTAAAGTATTACCTGAATATAACTCTACATACGAACCAGTTATTTGTATCGGATAATAAGTCGCAGTTGCTATTTTTTGTGCGGCAATCATTCCTATATTTGTCGCCGTATCAAAGGCAACACCGATACCATCAAAAGCGGTTGGAGCGCACTTCTATTGTTGAAGTAAATTTTTTATTTCCTGCTATGGTCTGGTCTCCTGTTAGTTTAACGACAGAAGTATCAAGGACAGAAACATCAATACCATCAACAAGATTAACATTTGTTATGCTTTGGCTTTTCATATCAAGACCCGCACTCGCATTTATTATACTGCTAAATGTTTTAATTCCTCCTATGGTTTGGTCTCCTGTTAGTTTAACCACCGAAGTGTCAACTGCGAGATTAGCGAGATTAATTCCATTATATGTAGAAGCCCCTGAAATAGCATAACCATTCATATTTAGTGCCCCCGTCATACTAGCAGTGCCGTCTAATCTAAGAAAAGGTGGTGTGGTGTTTCTCCATTGTCCTGTGCTATAAATGAGTAATTGGTTATCTGCTGGTGTGCCTGTTATTAACACATCGCTGTGGCTATCTATACTTCCAGCTGCTGACACTTTATTATTATTGTCTTGATGCTCAAATATCCATTCATCAACATCTTTGGTATTTAGTAAATTAACTCCTGTTTTTTTCTTCCTTCCCATACTAATGTTGCCTGTTTCATCAACATTTATCGGAAATGTTTTATTTACCCAGTTTATTGAGTTATATGTTAGATAACTATTCATCGCCACTGGTGCTGTAATGACTACATCAGAGAGTGTGTCAATTGAACCAAGGGCAGTATTCTTCCATTTGCCTTCTACATCGTTGTAAGTTAAGTATTGACCGCTCGCTTGCGCAAATATGTTTGTGTCTATGAGATTGTATAGGCTGGTTTGGTGCGGATTACTTGTATTAGAGCGGTGTTGAGTTGAGGCTTTAACCTCGTCGTTGTCCCTAACCCGTTGCTCGGTGTAGTATAAACGGCTTCCTTCTTTAATGTCTGTTGTTGATTTGGTAGCTAGTCG
>WBZZ01005866.1:30000-33984 GCA_019918135.1 Paulinella micropora | reverse complement strand
AGGAGGAAGGTCAGAAGGCTAATCTATGTATGTTTATAATGTTATGATGAAGGCTACTCTATGCATGTTTAATACTATTATTATGAAAGCTAATCTATGTATGTTTATACTATTAGTATGAAGGCTAGTCTATGTATGTTTACAATATTATGATGAACTATGTATGTTTATACCATTATTATGAAGGCTAGTCTATGTATGTTTATACTATTATTATGAAGGCTAATCTATGTATGTTTACAATATCATTATGAAAGCTAATCATATGTATGTTTATACTGTGAGTATGAAGGCTAATCTATGTATGTTTACAATATTATGATGAACTATGTATTATGAAGGCTAATCTATGTATGTTTATACTATTATGCTGAAGGCTAATCTATGCATGTTTATACTATTATTATGAAAGCTAACCTATGTATGTTTGTACCATTAGTATGAAGGCTAATCTATGTATGTTTACAATATTATGATGAACTATGTATTATGAAGGCTAATCTATGTATGTTTATACTATATTATGAAGGCTAATCTATGTATGTTTATACTATTATTACGAATACTAATCTATGTATGTTTATCATACATACATAAATACTACATGGCATGGCATGGCATACATGCATGCATGAATGCATACATACATATATACTATGTAAGTTTATACTGCGCTTGCTGCAACCATGATGGATCTCAGACCTACACATACATACATATAGACATACATACATACATATAGACATACATACATACATACATAGGGCAACCCACAGGTAAAGCTTGGCGGGCCGTGCGTGGTTTGAAGACGGCCAAGGAGGTGAAACATACATACATAACATACATACATACATACACATACATACATGCATACATACATACATACATAGGTGACAGTCTGCTTTGAAGTGGAAGGAGTACGCTTCACTGTTGCCAAGGTCTCTATCTATCTATCTATCTATCTTTCTATCTATCTATCTATTATCTATCTATCTATCCATCTATCTATCTCTCTCCCTATCTATCTACCTATCTGTCCCATCCATACATCTATGAATCCACCTATATGTATTTATATGTATATGTATATGTATATATGTATATATATATAGAGAGAGGGGGGGGGGGGGGGGTGCGGACACCGGGCCGCACACAGCACCTGTATATATAATATATATATATACATATATATATGTGTGTGTGTGTATATATATGTATATATATATGTATATATATATGTATATATATATGTATATATATATATGTATATATATATATGTATATTATATATATATGTGTGTGTGTGTGTGTGTATTTACACACACACAGGTGCTGTGTGTGGCTCGTTGCCCGCACTTCGCTCGCCTGTTCGGCGCGCAGCTGGCCGACGCGTCAGCCGACGTGCTGCATATCGGAGGCATGCGCGCGGCGTGCTTCCGACAAATCCTGCACTATATCTACACAGGTGACTTACCTACATGCATACATATATACATACATTCATACATACTACTACTACTACTACTACTATTACATACATAAATACATACATACCTCGGAGGCGTGCTTCCGACAAATCCTGCACTATATCTACACAGGTGACTTACCTACATGCATACATACATACAACTACTACTACTACTACGACTACTACTACATACATACATACATACATACATACCTCGGAGGCGTGCTTCCGACAAATCCTGCACTATATCTACACAGGTGACTTACATTCATACATACATACATACATACCTCGGAGGCATGCGCGCGGTGACTTACATACGTACATACTTACATACATAGGTGACCTGGACTTTGCCAATCTGTCTATGGGTAGCATGGGTAGATTTTCGAACAACATCACCGATTCACCTTCGCAGGCCACGCAAACTTCCTCCTCTTCCTCCTCATCTTCTCCCCCGACTCTCCCCCTCCCCCTTGCAACAAAGCCCGTCGAATTCCCCCCACAAGCGACGCGCTGTCGGCCTTAACTCGTCGTCTTCGTCTTCTTCCTCGTATCTCTCCTCCTCCTCTTCTTCTTCCTCGTCGTCGTCCTCGCTTTCCGCCGCGTCTTTGGTATGTTATGTTATCTTGTGGTATGGTATGTTATGTTATGTCGTGTCATGTCATGGTCATGGTCATGTCATGTTATGTTATGTTATGTTAGGCTTCCCCGCAACCACGCAACACTTCCAGCGCTGCGGACCAAGGTCTTGGATACGTGTTTGGTTGCTTGTATGATTGATACGTAGTTAGGCAGTCAGATAGGTAGGTAGGTAGGTAAGAACGACATTATAGCGGCGAAATCGTCTAACCTTGAGCTCAGTGCACGTAACACTATATCTATTTTATTTTAGTATTTTAATATTTTAATAATTTGATTTTTCATTATTTTTAATAATTTAAGAAGTAGGTCACTCTAGTTAAATCAATAGCTCTTGAGCTAACGATTTTTATGGATGACCAGAGGTTAAATATCAACTTCATTAAATCGAAGGCCTAGGCCTAGTAGTAGACCAGTAGTAGTACATATGAACACAGTTTTGTAGATTTATACATATGTTTTAACATGTGAAGTGATGAAATCTTCTTTGTGTAGTGTGTCACCCTGCCGAGCTGCTCGCTACATGAATACACATACATACAAAAGTGCATATTATATATAATTTAACGTATGAAGTAGTGAAATCTGCCTTGCGTAGTCGCTACGGCCGCATATTATATATAACATATAAAAGAAGAACGTGTGCCTTGTGTGTTTAGTGTTTTACCCTGCCGAGCTGCTCTTTACATGAATACATATAAATATAAAAGTGCATATATATATATATATGTATATATTTATATATATATATATATATATGTATATATATATATATATATATACATATGTATATATATATATATATATATATAGTGTTCACCCTGCCGAGCTGCTCGTTACATGAATACATATAAATATAAAAGTGCATTTTTGTATGTATATATATCTATATATATATATAGTGTTTCACCCTGCCGAGCTGCACGTTACATGAATACATAAATATGAAAGTGCATATATATATATATATATAGTGTTTCACCCTGCCGAGCTGCTCGTTACATGAATACATATAAATATAAAAGTGCATATATATATATATATATATATATATATATATATATATACATATATATATATATATATAGTGTTTCACCCTGCCGAGCTGCTCGTTACATGAATACATATGAATATAAAAGTGCATATATATATATATATATATATATATATATACATAGTGTTTCACCCTGCCGAGCTGCTCGTTACATGAATACATATAAATATAAAAGAGCATATATATATATATATTTTATATTATATAATAGAAAACAAGAACGTGTGCTTTTGTGTGTAGTGTGTCGCCCTGCCGAGCTGCTCGTTGCTGTCGACCATTTCCACAAGATATAACAAAGAAAACAAAAAAGAACGTGTGCCTTGTGTATGTAGTCTGTCACCCTGCGGAGCTGCTTGTTGCTGCCGACCGCTTCGACAAGATATAACAAAGAAAACAAAAAAGAACTTGTGCCTTGTGTATGTAGTCTGTCACCCTGCGGAGCTGCTTGTTGCTGCCGACCGCTTCGACAAGATATAACAAAGAAAACAAAAAAGAACGTGTGCCTTGTGTATGTAGTCTGTCACCCTGCGGAGCTGCTTGTTGCTGCCGACCGCTTCGACAAGATATAACAAAGAAAACAAGAACGTGTGCGTTGTGTATGTAGTCTGTCACCCTGCGGAGCTGCTTGTTGCTGCCGACCGCTTCGACAAGATATAACAAAGAAAACAAAAAGAACTTGTGCCTTGTGTATGTAGTCTGTCACCCTGCGGAGCTGCTTGTTGCTGCCGACCGCTTCGACAAGATATAACAAAGAAAACCAAAAAAGAACGTGTGCGTTGTGTATGTAGTCTGTCACCCTGCGGAGCTGCTTGTTGCTGCC
>WBZZ01005866.1:20000-25000 GCA_019918135.1 Paulinella micropora | reverse complement strand
TACAAGAAGCCGCTAACGGAAGGAGGGGGGAGGGAAATGAAGAGTCTGCAGTGTGACGTGGCTTCGAAAGTGAGAGTTGGAGTTGGCGTCTGCCAGAAGTGCCACAGCGCATCGGTCTGTGTCTCTGCCAAAAGAGGCACAGCAGCAGGCAAGTTGCAGCAAGAAATGTCTGGTTGCTGCGAAGTTTGTGTTCTGCTTTGTTTTGCAGAGCTAGACTCGTTGGAAATCCTACGGGTACCGATGGCTCATTTTGGGAGTCGTCGGGTGGAGCTACGAGTGGTTTTGCCTCGTCTTTGTCCGTTCGGCAGATTAGATTTTTACTCTGTTCGTTGAAGACCTTCTAGTGCCTTTCAGTACTCGCTAGTATGTTGTTAGACTAGGGGCATAGACCTTTGTGGAAGCCTGTACTGTTTGCCGCACCGTCTCAGGGGCTGAAGGTCTTTGGTTGGGTAGGGGCTCGCTACCTCTTTTAGTTTGTTTGTTAGACACCGACCCGGAAAGTGCCCGAAAACGGGGGCCAAGCCTACAATATCGCGAAGTAGGGTGGCTGCCCACACATGGTTGTTCTGATCAGTGTTGTTACGGTTATAACGGGGTGGTGGAGGGATTAACTTTAGTTACCCCGTTTGCTCTGACGAGAGCATGAGTTTGGAAGACAATGATACGGGGAGGCACCTGAGGCTGTACAGCTAGATGTGGCGAACCCGAGCGTTGGTAACTATTTTCTTTTTGTTTTGGGGTTGGAGCAGGCAGCCTGTTTGCTGCCACTACCAGGACATTGCAATTCACAAAAAAAAAAAAAAAAAAAAAAAAAAAAAAAAAAATGCATTTTTTTTATTTTGTCATTTTGTAATGATTATGTCACAATTTTTGTGACATTACGTACAGCAACATTATCACAAAAGCATTTTTTGTGATAATGTTGCTGTACGTAATGTCACAAAAATTGTGACATAATCATTACATTTTTGTGATAATGTTGCTGTACGTAATGTCACAAAAATTGTGACATAATCATTACAAAATGACAAAATTAAAAAAAAAAAAAAAAAAATGGTGTGAGTTGCAATGTTCTGGTAGTGTGCTTGCGTGTTGGGACCCCAGGGGGACAGAAGAAGGCTTGTATCAGACATTCGAGACCTTTTTCCTGTAAAGTGGAGCCATTTGTAAGCCCACTGACGTGGTGTGGTGGGGGACATGTTGCTGTTTGGACATTGGGCAGCTTCAGGTCGTGGAAGGGCCGGCTGGCGTTGCTTGCAGCTGTTTCTGCTCTTCACGTACATTCATCTTTTACCCACTCACACATTTGTTTCATTGCATGCACCGTTGGACAACTTTATAGACATGTTTCTTTTGGGTCTGTGTGCATGCTGGTTGTTTTTGGTGGCTCAGTTTAGTGTTGATGCAAGAGTCAAGGGACGACAAGAGATCTTTGAGGTCCAACAGAACACACATTATAGATATGTGGTGTGTTAGTGTTTTATGTGTGTAAAGAGCCAAAGGGCATTCAGATTTTATTAAAGAGGCCAGAGGCACATTGAGTAGCCCAGAGCCCACTCTATAGAAAGGTGAGATGTTAAATGAGAGCACAGGTTGAGATAGACATAGGCAGAACATTCAGTCTATCATGGCTGAAAAACATATACAAATTTCACCGGTTTTTACGGGACATTTTTCATGTGTTGAGCTGTGCTCATGGAGCTATGTTGGCCTCACTTGTCCTGTTCGTGCGCTGGCGTGTCTGTGTGGTGTCAGTGAATTGTTTCTTTTGCTTCCCACTTTGTGTGCATTCAGTCTCAAGCTTTTGCTGAGGTGGGGGGGAGTGTTTGTTGAAAACTCGACACACACATGACCATACCTAGCATCTGGGTGGATGGTACCTGAATTTACTTCCTTTGTTTATGCTCTGCGAGCTCTTTGCTATGATATTTATTTAGTTGCTGGCACGAGCTTTTATGTTCGGTCTGTCTGTGCTTTCTCTCGTTCTGGAATTTACTTTTGGACCTTTCTCCCTTTCTTCGGCTCGGTGTGGAACGTTGGACTCTTGTCGGCTTTGGGAAGTTTGTTGGGTGCCCTGGCGGGTGCTGGGACCTTTCCCTTATTCGGTTCATTGGACAATCTAACTCTCTTTCTCTCTCATTGTCTCCTTGTGTGAGTTTGAGAGGTGGCGTCGTTCTCTGTTATCTGGACATGCCCTTGACTATTGTTGGTTATGTTGCTGTTGGTCTGTGGCGTTGGGGGTGGGAGGGTGTGCCTACTACACCTTGTGGAGCTGTCTTTAGTAGCGTTGCATCCTTTTTTGAACTTCCCCCCCCCCCCCCCTTTCCTTGGTCTCCTCTTACGGGAGCGTCACGGGTAGACCTGTCCTTTCTGCTCAGCAGCTCTTTTACAGCATCTTGCTGGTAGTCCTTGGAAGTTGTTCCAGTTTGATCCTTAATTGGATTGGTTTCTCTTTTCTCTTATCTCTGGCTTCCCAATCTTGGAACTTATGGGGACCTGTGTTGAACTGTGCGCATGGTGGCGCATGACGGCAGCAAGATTGCTGTGTGGAGGTGGAACTTGTGTTAGCCCTTTTGCTCCTTTGTCACTGGTAGAGCTTGACGGAACTTCTCGAGCTGTTTGTTTTGGGCTTTTGGACGAGCATGGCATTCTTAGCTACAGTGTTGGTTTCACGCTGGTTGCGAGCGTCGGGGGAGAGGGATGCACGGAGCACCGTGGCAAGTGCTATGAGTTTTTCCCCGCGTGGACTGCTGGCCCCAGTACACTGCTAGAGGGAGCATTGGTGGGGCAATGTGTGCCATTGGTTGTATCGATTTGGACTCTGGGGCAGATTTATGTCACACTTTGGTTTATGATCTTTGGACCTTTGGACATTGACAAGGAGCGTTCGCTCTTAGTAGGGCCTTTGGGGTCGGGGACCGCGTCCTTCATCAAGACGTTTGGACGGCAGCCTATTTTGGATTTTGGAGCAGCGTTTAGGCAAGGAGCTGGTGAGCTCATGGCGCTGCAACATCGGTGGGTCTGTCTCTCATGACAGACCCCAATGCCGTCAGTCTTTCATTCCTTCCTCCTTTAATTTCTTTGAGGATGTGGTTTTGGAATAATTTCAGAGAATCTCTTTACTTATTACTTCCCTTTTGCTTGTGTGCGAGCGCGTCTTCGTATGGCTGGCGAGCGTCGATGGTTACCGCATGGCGTCCGACCTGAGCTTCGCGTGAACTACCGTTGGTTTGTGAGGCAGTGGACCTCTTTCTCTTTCCTTCCTTTACTTTCCCCTTTCTCTCCCTCTATACCCATTGTTGGCCGGGTTCGCGTTTCGTCTCGTGGACATTATTTCAGTTGTTCTTTCGCTCGGTATCACCATGTGGGGGAGGAGAGGTAGGACTGTCATCCTATCTGTCAATTCTCTCCATGACAGCACATTGGTGTGGGAGCTTTTTGGAACGAGCGCCTGAAAATTGCTTTGGGTCCTTGGGCAAGGTTGGACGACATAGAGTCTTGGAGCTTGGGAATGTCGGACCTTTAGGGTTGTTGTGTGATGTTTGTTGGCAACTTCGAAACCAACCGGTTGAACATTTGACTTGTCGTTTTAGTTCCTAGCGGAGTGTTGAACTCTATTTCTATTTTGCAAGTAGAGAGCATAGCTGTGTGCTGTGTAGAGAGTGTGCGTATCTGCTGGTGTCCTCTGACGTAGTCTAAGTGGATTTGCCGCGCACAATGCGGGCGGCTCTACATAGGTTACGTGTTGGACACCACGTTTAAGTTTACTTTAGTTGTCGTTTTGGATCTTTGATGGATGTCACGCCGGCCTTTCGTTTGGATGACGTTTTCGGTAGCTTTTCTCTTTCTCTGAGACTCTCTCTCTCTATCTCTTACTTCAGGGTGGCTGCATGTGTTGGTTTTGTTTGGCGTGACAGTCTTCTTTGGTTTTGGCATGGAGTGACAGAGTTGGTGGGTGTTTCGCAAGGCGCCGGATGGACTCGGTTTGATTCAGAATGGTCCATCGTGTCCTTTGCTTATTTTCGGCCCGGATGGTTGGACTAGGGACGAGAGTGGACTTCTGGTTAGTGTGCACGCTCGTTGGCGTTGTTTGGACTGGTCTTGCGGTATCATTTGTGCACATAGTGACTTTCAGCTCCTGGTCGGGGCTATTGATCTTGTGGCGCGCGTGTTTCGGACCTATTACAATACTGGATTGGGCCGGCGGACAATTTACTTTTGGTTAGCGCGTGGGCAGTGAGCCCATCGGTGGGCGGATTGCAATGCTTCAGTTTCATCCGCTTCAGTGGTTATTTCAGTGGAGTTGTCGGCTGCGTGGCTACGGCGTGGAGCAGCGGCGACGCTGGCAAGGATTATCGGTGGGTCTGTCTTCGTGACAGACCCCAAATCAGGCCGCCTCGCCTCCTATTCGTTCTCTGTCGTTGTTGGGTGATAGAATTCGCTCTTCAGTTTGCAGTTAGGCGAGCACATGTTGCACTTGCTGTGCATGTTGTGGTGTGAGCCACAGACAACCATGTGTGGGCAGCCACCCTACTTCGCGATATTGTAGGCTTGGCCCCCGTTTTCGGGCACTTTCCGGGTCGGTGTCTAACAAACAAACTAAAAGAGGTAGCGAGCCCCTACCCAACCAAAGACCTTCAGCCCCTGAGACGGTGCGGCAAACAGTACAGGCTTCCACAAAGGTCTATGCCCCCTAGTCTAACAACATACTAGCGAGTACTGAAAGGCACTAGAAGGTCTTCAACGAACAGAGTACGCAATAAAGCCGCCTCTAACATAGACTGGTTTTCCCCTCCTTCTAGTACAGAGGGAACGTAGTCTCACAGTCTCACACCGACAGACCGATCTAATCTGCCGAACGGACAAAGACGAGGCAAAACCACTCGTAGCGCTTGAATGGTGAACTCGTAGCGGAGGTGTGTTCTTGCGGGGTCTGGGCGGCGATGTGGAGCCGCGGCAGGAGTAGCAAGGGCGCAGCGCGCGAGACGTGGACCTGAGTG
>WBZZ01005866.1:0-15000 GCA_019918135.1 Paulinella micropora | reverse complement strand
TCTTACATTTGCCAACAAATCCTTTTGACTTTCAACCCTCATCACATTGCTTTCATTTTGTTTGTCGTAAGCAATGTATTTTATGAGTGATTTATTGAATGTAAGTCCCTCTATATCAATTCCGTCAAAATTTTTATTCTGAACCTCAAATCCAAATTCTTTTCTATTTTCTTTCCTCCAACTATAAAATAATTTCAGTTCTTTTTCTTTTTTTACCTGCTTAAGTCTTCTATTTTGTCGTGCCAATCTGTCAATTTCAATGTTGTTGCTCTCTTTGTCAAGTCTTTTTAGCATAATATCAATGGCGGACAACTTTACCAAGTCTGGTTTTTTTTTTCAATTAACAAATCAATTTCCCTGTCAATTTTATTTACTCTTTCTTGGCTTATTATTTGTCTTTCTTCAGTTGGTCTCTCCTTCGTCTGTTTGTCTCATAAATCTCTAGCCAATCCTCCTTCGTCCTGTCTCCTTTCGTGATAAGACTTTCACTCATTATCAAATTCTGCACCACTGCACCAACGCACTAGTGCGCTGGGGTCGTGGCGTCGGCAAGAAAAAAATAGTTTTGAAATTTCCAAAATTTCATTATCTATTACCAATTTGTCCTGTCCGCCTTATTTTTTCCGCTTTTTTCCCGTCTGGATTTTTTTCCAGAAAATTCCTCGCTTGCTGACACACAAAAGTTGCCTTTTTATAACAATTGAGTAAAATGTTTTTCCTCGTGCTTTTTCGTTCTGCTACTTTTTTTTTCAGAATTCCCAAAGTGGCTAAGACAAAAAGACCAAACCCTTGTCTGTTTTTTGTGTGTGCAGATGGCTGACGAACCTCCCGCCCCAGAGCAACCCCGCCTAGAAGACCCAGAAGTAAAGGTATGTTGTTTGTTCGTTTTGTTTCTCATATAATTTTTACAGACTTTGGCTGAAAATTTGGGGAATTTACTCATCGGTCGCATCAATTTGGGAAACATCCCTAAGGAGTTAGGCGGTAATAAGCCAACCCCTGTCAAAGTCCCTAGTGATATGAAAAATCGTCCTATGATAAGCGATGCCAAGTATTGGGTTAAATTAGATAAAGAACACGGAACTGCAATGCTTTTTGGTAATGCTAACGATGGGATGGAGGTCGTCCAGTTGAACCGCTACAAGACAGAATTCCGCAAAGATCAGCGAGCAGAAGTATTCGTTGTTGAATTCACCGATGGTCGTTGAAACTGTTCAGACTTTGGGACAATATAGATTCCATCGCCAACTTCTTCGGTCTTACTATTAAGACTGCCTACAGGGTCATATTTGATTAAAGGCGACTTACCACCGCCACTAAACAAATAGAGAGTTTATTAATTTTTTTTTTGTAGTTTATTTTTATTAATAAACTCTTTATTTATGGTATTTTTCATCAAAGGTCTAGTATTACTTTTGCCTTCCTCTCTCTTTTACTTGTTCTGATGTTTCTGGTTCTATTTCTTCTCTTTTAAGTAGTTCTTTTGTCTTCTTTTCCTTTATAATTTCTTTTGTTTGTTGTTTTACGTCTTTCTCTTCGTCAATAGGTTTTGTAAAATCTGTTTTCAATAAATCCCTCGGGCTTACTAACTCGTCATTATTTAATATCAACTTAAATCCGGAACGGCCTTTGACTTTATAAATAATTTTGCTGAAACTCTTTCCGCCTTTGGAAAATAAATTCCTTTTGTTTTCCTTTCTTACAGTATTGCCGACATTGAATTCATTAATAAGGTTATCACGAGTGATAGTCTGTTTATTTTTGTCTCTTCTAGCAAAGACGTCCACCGGTCTGGCCTGAATTCCTTTATGTAATTTGTGATTATAAGCATTAACCAAGTCTTGAATATAACTTACCCAGTCAAAATTTCTATTAGTTTCAAATAATAAATCCAACCACCTTCTAATACTCCTTATAACTCTATCTACCACGGCGAGCGCTCTGTGGTCCCCTACTTCAACCACATTGTGCTTAATACCATTTTGAATAAAATAATCACGAGTAGCACCTTTATATTCTCCTCCGCTGTCGGTTGTAATTGATTTAGGTTTATAATGTATAGATTTCAAAGCATAATAAACTTCTTTCGCTGTTTTATTTTTTAATGGAATGATTATTAAATATCTTGAATGACAATCAATCCAAACAAGCATCCAAGCATATCCTTTATTTCCTTTCTTATCTTTTATCTTACTCATATCTGCTAAGTCTAAGAAAACTTGGTCTAATGGATTATCAACCCATATAGTATTTCATATTTTCGGGTTCTTTTTCTGGTGGTGTATTTCTAGTGCTTCTTCTTCTTTTGTTCTTTGAATTTCTTCTCCAGTAGGTCTGTCTTCTAATTGACTATTACGATTTTGGTTATTAATAATTGTATGTTTATGGTCTAAATCTGGCATTTATATAGTATGAGATTTTCAAAGTCAAATGTAAAAAACAAAAAATATAAAGTCATTAGTCCGAAAGGTAAGGTTATTAATTTTGGAGATATCAGATACGAACATTATAAAGACCGCATAGGTTTATATTCACATTTAGACCATTTGGATAAAGAAAGAAGAAAAAATTACAGAATGAGAGCAAAAGCAATACGAAATTCAAAAGGTGAATTAACTTAGAATAATCCAGAATATAGTAATTATTATTCTTATCATTATCTCTGGTAATATCTAAAACTTTAAGAAACATTTTTCAACATCATTATTTTTTTCCTTCTTACCACCACCAGAAGATTGATTATATACTTTTACACTCACACTACTAGACTTCTTACCTTTGCCTTTCTTTGGCTTCGGTTCTTCTTCTTCGCTACTTTCGCTTTCACTTTCTTCACTCTCTGGCTCAGGCTCTGGCTTCTTACTCTTCTTCTTTTCTCTCTTAGTTTCCGCTTTCGCTCTTTTGATTTTCATATTAGCAATCTTTTCCGCAATCAAGTCAGTAAAATCAACCTCATCCTCACTATCACTGCTCTGCTCTGGTGTGTCATCTTGGTCCTTCTCATTAATGATATCGTTAGCCACATTTTAATTTTCTATCTCTGCCAATCTTCGTTCCATATCTTCATCTTCACTTTTGACCGCATTTCGGTATTGTTCCAAAACCTTTTTGGCATGTTCCATTTTTCGTTGTTTCGCTTTCGCTTTTATTCCTTCCACAGCACGTCCCCAGTTCTTACGACTTGCTTCGGGAGACGGCATTTTAGAATCTCACTTCGTGCTTCGCACTCTCGCTTATTCTAAAAATATTATACACTAAGATTATTATATTTTAGTATTTTTAAAATTAAATATTTATTTTATATATCAATGTCGCAATATAAATCATTACTCGGCTTGTCAGAAATCGCGACAGACAGCCTATCAATCGCCAACCTTGACTTAACGAACACAAACATAGTCGGTCTTAATACAGACAGAGTGCCAGAAGATTCCGACCCCGTAAATCTTTATTACACTGACGACCAATTTGATACACGACTGGCTACCAAAAGCACCGCGGACATTAAAGAAGGTCTTAATTATTATTGGACTGATAACCGCTTTGACACACGGCTCGCTTTAAAATCAACAACTGACCTAAAAGAAGGACTTAATTATTATTGGACTGATAACCGCTTTGACACACGGCTCGCTTTAAAATCAACTACGGATATCAAAGAAGGAAGCCGTTTATACTACACAGAGCAACGAGTAAGGGATAATGATGAAGTCAAAGCCTCAACTCAACACCGCTCTAATACTTCCAATCCGCACCAAACCAGTTTATATAATTTGATTGACACAAACATATTTGCACAAGCAAGCGGACAATACTTAACTTACAACGATGTAGAAGGTAAATGGAAGAATACAGCCCTTGGTTCAATTGATACACTTTCAGATGTAGTCATTACAGCACCAGTGGCGATAAATAGTTATCTAACATATAATTCAATAAACTGGGTAAATAAAACATTTCCGATAAATGTTGATGAAACAGGCAACATTAGTATGGGAAGGAAGAATATAACAGGAGTTAATTTACTAAATGACAAAGGTGTTGATGAATGGATATTTGAGCATAATGATAATAATAATAAGGTGTCGGCAGCTGGAAGTATAGACTCACATAGCGATGTGACGATAACAGGCTTTCCAGCAGATAACCAACTGATTATGTATAGCACGGGGCAATGGAGAAACGCCACACCACCCTTTCTTAGATTAGACGGAACTGCTAGTATGACGGGGGCAATAAATATGAATGGTTTTGCTATTTCAGGGGCTTCTACGTATAATGGAATTAATCTCGCAAATCTCGCAGTTGATGGTTCGGTGGTCAAACTAACAGGAGACCAAACTATAGCGGGTATTAAGACATTCATCAACGCAATAACCGCAAATGCGGGGATAACAACGACAACATTAACAACAAGCGACAATGTGGTAGTAGGTGCTGGAAAAAGTGTTTTCATAAATAGAAGTGCTATTGCTAATAATAAACTTGTTTTATATGATAGCGGAACACCATCAACGACGGGATTTTATGGTTTTGGTATTGCAAGTAATATATTGATTTATAATGTTAATGCTTCAACTGATAGTAATATATTTTACTATAGTGCTACAAATGAACTATTTACAATTGCTAATGCTGGAATTACTGCTTCAAAGGCAATAACGGCAAATGCGGGAGTATCAACAACCACATTAACGGCGAGTGGGGCGATAACAGCGAATGGCGGACTAAATATGGGAAACCAAAGCATAACAAATGTGAATCTGGTTGATGGCGTGGATGTTTCTGTCCTTGATACTTCGGCAGTTAAAACCTCAGGAAACCAAACAATAGCAGGAATCAAGACATTTAGCAGTGCCCTTGAAATAACAGGAAATTCAACGAATGCGACAACAAAAGGAACATTCGTGGTTTTTAACTCCACAGCCAATATAGGAACTATCGGATGCCTTGATATGGGCACTGGTGTAAATTATAACTTTGAAATAAATGCCAAAAAAATAAGTTTATTATTGATGGGGCGATAGTCGGTTGGGTAAATGCTTCGGGGCTAGATTGTAATAGTAGCAAAATAGCCAACCTTGGAACTCCGACATTAGCGACGGACGGAGCGACAAAAGGGTATGCGGACACATTGGACGGGCAAAATGTAAAACTAACAACAGACCAAACCATAACAGGAAGTAAAACATTTAATGGGGCAAGCACTACGATAAAATATCTAACTTTAACGAACAATGCTGATTTTAATAATCAAACTATCACTAATGGTGGAAATATAACATATAATGGGGCGAGGATATTAAACCAAAATGGAGGTGATATATTCTTTTCACAGACATCAGGAGATTATCAGTATTTCTTATTTACTCTAAATACTGCTACAAGTGGAACCGCTAACCAACGAGGTTATGTATTTACGAATGTAGCATTTGATGCAAAAGGGGCGGGACTTTATAATTCAAAACTTTTGGATAATAAAAGTGCTTCGTCTGACATTGTCCGTTTTAACAATGCTGGCGGTATGCGGTTTTATGGTGCTTTGGATATGAACTCAAACAATATAACAAATGGCGGAACAATAACGGGAACTACAATTACTTCAACCGCGGGTATATCAACGACGACACTAACGGCGAGCGGATTAATAACGGCAAATGCGGGTATATCAACAACAACATTAACAACGAGCGACAATATAGTAGTAGGTGCTGGAAAAAGTGTTTTCATAGATAGGTCAGGATATACAAACACGAATAACAAATTAGTTTTGTGGGATGGTGGAACAGGCTCCACGACTGCTTTTAATGGATTTGGGATTAAACTAGACACAATGATGTACAATGTTAATGCTACAACTGATAATCACATATTTTACTATGGCGCCACAAATGAGTTATTCAGAAATGGCAATGCTGGAATTACTGCTTCAAAGGCAATAACGGCAAATGCGGGTATATCTGTTGTTAATAGCACAGTTGACATACGCGGAAAAGCAAGAAGTGGGTCTCATGCTACACCAGTCGGGTTATATGTCACAGCCAATTTTGGAGCATCTTCTGCTGGTGTTGAATTCAGACACAGCAACGGGACACAGGGAGTTGGTTTTGGTTATAATTCAATATATGCTACGGGAAGCAGTACTAATCAGGACTTAAATTTTTATGCGAGGGGGACTGGTGTAATCTATGCTCAGAGTGATACAAGCATGACGATAGCATCCAGCGGATTTTTAACATTAAGAAAAAGACCACAAAATACGACCAACCCACAAATATTTATGAAAGCAGGAGACTCATCAGGTTATGCGGTGGTAATGAATACAGGTGGTTTATTACACGCTTGGTCGACTTCATTATCAAATGGTGAAAATAATACGGGATATTTTTTATTGCAGCAGGAGCAAATACATGGTCTTCTGGTTCAGACAGGAGATTAAAACCAGATATTAAAACACTAGACTGTGAGGGATGTTGTGAGAAATTAATGAAAATTAATTGTTGCTCATATTATTGGAAATCAGATGAGAAAAAAGAAAAAAAGAGCCACGGATTTATCGCCGACGAGGTTGAAAAAATATTTCCAGAATTTGTATCTGAAAGTGGAATGAAGGCAGACGACGGAAAAAGCATCCTTGAAGGAGTATCATATATGGAATTTATACCAATACTGGTTAGTGCTTTTCAACACATGGCTGAAAATGTAGTTAATTTAGAAAAACAAAATAATAATCTCATGAATATACTACAAGAAATTAGAGAAAATGTCAAATAATACGACTAGACTTCACAGACCGCCACCTATTATGGATATGGATGGCGAACTAACTCCAGAATTAAAGTCTCGTGTTCTTGAAGTAGAACTAAAGACTGAGGAAAAAAAAATAGAGCACGAATTGGAAGATAACTGGAATTGTTGTTGTATAAAAAACAGACCGACAGACAGCCGACTTATTAAATACTTATTTCAAATGGGTATCATCGTTGCCATTATAACCCTTTGTATTGTGAGGCTATCTGAAAAAACTTGCCGTGCGAGGTTGCTAATACTTATGTCGGAATCCTAACATTGCTTATCGGCATTTGCCTTCCATCACCTTCTAGCTCAAAGAAATGAACATTCATATACTTGAGTTTTATACCACATAGCATCATTTGAGCAAATTAAAGGAATGGCTTCATCAAAACTAACACACCAATCACTCATAGGCTTATACACACATTTAAATTTTGTTTCTATTCCTTTCTGAATACAATAAGCACAACTCTCATTTTTTTTCTCACTGACCCGTGAGTAAAAGTCGCAGGCAGTCCGAGCATAAATATTAATTAATAAAAAGTTTATTAGCACTAATATAGAGTACATCATGGCTGACTATAAATACCAAAAGATTATTTTTCTGAACAATGATTTTGCTGGAGGAAGCAAAACATTTAATAAAAATATTCAAATGTCATTCACACCAACCAAAATGAATGTTAAGTTTATCCACTATATGAACGACCAGACAGAGACAAAAACCAGAATTCTTTATATGGACAGAATTGGAATTATTGGAACATTTGCGGACAGCACCACAGCAAACATTTCAAACCTCGGTTATAATTTGGGTGTTGTCGGATGGACTGACGGACAATATACATTTAAAGTCCTTGAAACCGACAGCGGAAATATTGACACTTGAAATTTAGCGGGAAGAATTGTTGTATGCCTAGAATTCTTAGGATAATAATGATATTTATCAACTACACTCTCGTTGCTACCGCAACTCCCGTTTGTTGATAAACATCGAACACCGATTTATTTTAAACCATAAAGAAAAAACGATGTTTTAGAATAAGAGGAGTGCGGAGCACGAAGCGCAATTCTAAAATATCATGATGAATATTAATAATGTCAAGGTGAAGCCAGTAAAACAAGAGGGTGATGGAAATAAAAAAGCAAAAGGTTATAAATTATTTAACGAGCCGTATGCCAACATATTTCTACTCGCCCGTAAGAAGAGCGGGAAAACAACAGCACTCTTTGAAATACTGAAACGGACTACAGACAGAAAAACCCGTATTGTCATTATTGCTTCAACGATACACAAGGACTACATTTATAAAGCAATGGTAAAGCACTTTAAGAACAGAGGCAACCCGATGGCAATATATACCTTTCTTAAATCAGATGGTGTAAATGTCATTGATTATGAGTTAGACAAACTGAACAGACAGGACGAGCAACACGAAGGAGAAGTAAAACAGGACAAAGAAGAAATAGAGAAGCCACAATTTCTTTATTTCGGAAAAGAAAAGAAACAGAGCGCCGCGGAGGCACCAAAAGAACGACCAAACAAGTATATTTCGCCAGAGGTAGTTTTTGTTTTGGACGATTTAGGGAGTGGATTAAGAGACAAGTCCGTAAGTGATTTGTTAAAAAAGAACAGACACTATAAAAGTAAGGTTATTATGTCAAGCCAGTATTTAAACGACCTTAGACCAGAAGCCATTAAGCAGTTAGATTATTTATTAATCTTTCCGGGCCAGTCTCAGGACAAAATGGAACTCGTGTATAAACACTTAGACTTATCTTTTGATTTTTATTATTTTCTCCAAAAATATCACGAAGCAACAAAGGAGAGATTTAATTTTCTTTATGTCTCAAGTGTTGATGATGAGTTACGCAAAAACTTTGCCTATCGCATGCGATAGGCTATTGGAGATTTTCAATCTCCGAAAATTTCTCACAAAGATTTAAATAATATTTTTAGAATTAATAAATATTTTTTTTCATAGTATAATGGTAGTAAAAACAACTCGTGTTGAAGTCATTCCAACAATCGGCAAACGAACGATTAACTCAAGCACCAACATGGCTGGAGGTAAAAAGAAAACTGGACGGAAGAAGGGCAAGGGGCAGGCTGGCAGTAAAATTAACTGGCAAAAAGTGGGCAAAACCGCAATGGCTGTTGATAAATTTCTTCGCAATAATAAGTTAATCTCTAGGACTGCGGGAGCATTAAGTAGCGTCGGGGTACCTTACGCTGGTAGTGTTGGTGCTGTAGCATCAAGACTGGGGTATGGTAAGCAGAGAGGACGAGGAGCACTCAAGTTTTAGTCCGCTTGCGGACAAACGACACAACACATGTGTTGTGTCTAGTTTTAAAGATATTTTGTTTTGAAATTATGTGTAAATATTTTTTTGTTTGTTTATATACAATGGTCGTCAAGAAAGCGAAGAAACAGAAATTAAGACCCCAGCGGGTTTATAGGAATAAGAGCGGGAAGCCGTATATTATCCAGAAGGGTAAAAAATATTACCTTAATTTCGGTAAAAAGACAAATGATATGAGCACACTTCAAATTGTTAAACTTTTTATGAAATACTTGAGCAGACCAAAAGCAAAGAAAAAAACAAAGAAGGAAGACTTGCGAAAAGTCCAGAGTTTGTCGGAGATTGAACAAAATACTAGAACCGCCATTAATGACCACTTAGACAAACTCAAAAAGGAGAAGTACGAAAAGATTGATGAGATTGACCAAAAAGAGAAAAAAGCACGAGTTGATGCTGAAGAAGAAAAGAAGAGGCAAGGAAGAAAAGAAGAGGCAAGAAAGAAAAGACGTAGACGCAGATGCTAAGGAAAGGCGTGATGAGTTGGCAAGGATACACCGCAATGAACTATCCGACATCAAGGAACGACAAGAACAAAAAGCCAGAGAACTAAGAAGGGAGCAAAAACTCATAGATGATGCAAAATATGAAGAAGATAGAAAAAATAGGATACAAGCATTACCACCGCCACCACAATATCAATATATTATGCCACCACAGCAGGGGCAACCACAAGCACCGCCATTAGGAGCACCACCACAAGCACCGCCATTACCTAATTTAGGAGATGAAGCACCATTGAAAACAAAAGAGCAATATGAGGAAGAAAAAAAGCAAAAGCAGAAAGATATTGAAACACTGAAATTAGCAGGATATACAGATAAGTTCATAAAAAAGATGAGTCGTAAAGACTTACAAAAAGCCAGTCAAGATATTCAGACTGCTATAGCCACAGCTACATCTTTAGAGGAACAGAAAAAGTTAGCAGAAGAATATAAAGAAAAACTTGAAAAGGAAGAAAAGAAAGCAGAAGAAACGGGTAAGCATTTTGAAAATGTACTATTTTAATCAATTTTTAATCTCTGCATTTTCAAAAACTTACCACCCAAACATTACTATAAAAGAGTTAGCACAGGCTTTAAAAAAGAGACTAGATAGCGATGGACATAAAAAATTAAATTACAAGGACACTTCAAAGTGGATAATTAACATGATTAAAAGGTTTAATATTGATGTTGGAAATGAAAAGGAAAACGTAAAAAGAAAAGTGGCGGATTACGCTAGATATGAAGAGTATATGGGTATTAATGAGCAAAAAGGTAGTGGAGCGAAGACATTAGAAGAATTAATTGATAAAGTATTTTCAATAGCGAAAATAAAAAATACTTAGCCCGCAAAGATTGGAAACACACAATGAATAAAAAAGACTTTGTAAAAACTCTAACTAGCAAAATGACTATAGACCCCAATGTGGATAAACAAGTTTCAAATGATTTGAGCATTGACGAGGGGATGCCCCAACCGCTACCTCCGCCATTAGAGCCACAGCCGCAGCCAGACCAAACACCACCAGAGGAGACAACCATACCCCCGAGAACAAGTTCTGCGGAGCAGAACATCGTGGCAAAGCCACTCATCGCGGAGACACCAGAGCAACCACAGACAGACGAGCCACAGCCAGAGGAACAAACAGGAGAGGGTCGCGGTTTAACGACTAATGAAATAGACGACATAATGAAAAAATATGGATGGTATCTCGGAGCAATAGCCAGTGATGAAATCTACAAACTAAGCCCGAAAGCAGAAAGCGATACGGATTTATTATGAATTTGGACAATCACAAGCAAGCAGGGTCTCATTGGATTGCTATATGGGTAAGTCTGGATAAAGACAGAAGTGTTCAAGTGTATGACCCATTAGCACTTTACGAGCCAACAGAAGACTTTCAACAACAAATGAAAAGACTAATTGACCAAAGTAATCCAGATAGTTATTTATTAATGAAGGTCAATCAAGTAAAACAACAATCAGACACATCGGATACCTGCGGGTGGCATAGTATGAGGTTTTTAATGGAGCGAGCAAAAGGTATTAAATTTAAATTTGCCAGTGGCTACACAGACTTAAAAGAAGAAGAAGCAGAAAAATTAAAAGCACAGAATGGGTATGGTCATTTTGACACCTTTTTGTAAAAAATATTTTCTAATATATAGATTTTTTGAGGTTGTAGGTGGTTTTTATAAAAAGCACCTACGATGGACTATAAGGGAGGAAGAAGTTCTGGTATCTATTACATAAATAGTAAAAATAGAATAACGGGAACAGACAGCGACTTTACACACGAAGTCAATATGAAGGGGCTAGACAATCCCACACATTGTAAAATTCTTCATATTTATGTGCCGAAATCGTATTACTCTGTGGCTTCACCATATAATACTTTTACATTATCCGAAGACGGGTATGAGGCTTTAATTACAATACCAGAGGGCAACTACACAATGAACAACTTAAAAAATAAGTTGTCTGAGATACTGACGGCAGAAAGTCCGAATGACTATACTTATGTTGTCTCAAGCAACAATACAAACACAGAAGCGGAGGATGGCAAATTAACATTCAGTGTGTCAAATAATGGAGGTATTCAACCGCGGTTTATATTTGATGGTGAGACACGTATTCATGAGGTAATGGGTTTTGATAGAAATTCAACATATTTCTTTGCTAATGATTTTATTAAATCGCCAAACGTAATTATTCTAACTGGTGAAAAGACTTTATACCTTCAATCGGACTTAGTTGGTGAAGGAGATAATCATGTGCTTCAAGAAATATACACAGCCAACGAAATTCCTTTTGGTTCTGTCATTTACGACGGCTCTGGAAGCGAATACGGGAAAACATTGTCCACTAATTCAAACAACGTATTTAGGTTTTACTTGACGGACGAAAACGACCAAGCAGTTAATCTTAATGGTTTAGGTATCGTTATGACTTTATTGGTTTATCGTGAAACTAACTATTTTAGTTTATTTAATTCATTTTTCAATTTTTTGAAAAAGAGATAAATATGATATTTTACTCATGCCCTTCGTGCCTTCGTAAAACATCGACCACCATTACAGTATTAAAAAAACGATGTTTTAGAATAAGCGAGAATGAGCGTAGCGAATGAAGCGTAATTCTAAAATATCAAAATATCAATTAATTTTAGAATTATTTATTTTTTTCTATAAATATATTCTTGTGAATTAGTTAATTTACACCACTTCAAAAACAAAACAAAAATGCCGTCTCAAGTTGGATATGGTCAGGAATTAGACCATCAACCAAAAGAACTACTAAAAGGAAAATACGAATTAAACAAACGTACAAGTCGTGAAGGCTCGGGTAATATTACTCTCACCACAGCGGGAGGTAATGAAAGCACCTTTGAAATCCCTACCCGCCCGCTGAACCTCGCCCGTAGTGTGTTGCGATTTACTTACACTCCACGGAAAGCAGGACAGAACAATGCTAATCGTATCTTCATGGATTGTCTAAGTATGATTAGGAGTATTGAATTACGAAGCCGAAGCGGGCAGTATCTGTGTAATCTTCAACATGTGGGAAATTATACCAAGATGATTTGGAAACCCGAAATCAGTTATGATAAGTATATGTCTTTGGAGAACCATGGTGGAGGTGTTTCTAGCGGTGCGTTGCTTCAGAAGTGTAATGTGCTTAATGATGCTACTTTGAATATTGCTTCAAGACATTTTCAACCCTCGGGCGCTGGTGCAACTGTCGTTGCTGGTGCAGCCACTTTCGGAAACATTCAGATTACTGCAACTAATGCGGGAGATGTGAGTGGTGCTATAATTAACTCTGTTAACGCTGTCGGTAATAGTGTCAAGACATTGGTAAATCTCCCATCAATGAGTGCTCGTCGTCATGATGACCTTTTGAATAGTTTTAACGGAGTAGGAGGTTCATTTGTTAATGTCGCTTACGAGGAGGCGAAGTATTTTGAAGTCGGAGCAATTCAGGGTGCTGCTACTGCTGTCAATACTGCTGATGACACACCTGTTATCAATGTTAAATTACCTTTGGGAATGATTTTTGGAACTATTTTTGAAATTGATAAAACACTTGGTTTTAATGAAATTATGGATATGCGGATTGTTTGGGAAGGAACTAGTAGAACTATGTTTACTGGAACCAGCGCCACTAACATTGCTGAAGGTGCTGTAATTGGTGCAACTGGTGCTATTGTTTCAAATTTGAACTTGTTTCTCGCGGTTGAAACAGACCCAAATGTCATCCTTGGTGTTCAAAGCAAAATCGCAGGCGAGGGTTTTAGATTTACTATTGAATATCCTATCTCTTGGAAGTACAACCTTGGAAGTGGTAATCAGAACTTTGTGGTAAAAATGAACAGATCACAGGGTGAAAGAATTCGTCGTATCTATACATCCGCTTTTCATAATTCAGAAAGTTCTTCTACTTCTTTCGATAATGACCACAGAAACGACACTAAATTAGAACTTATTATACTACTATTGATGGTAGCAGAATGCAACAATTTGACATTGATACTTCTGATAATGAAGACTATATGATTTTGAAGGATAAGTTGAAGGGAAGTGCTATCCTAAACACCGATATCTATAAATACAACTGGTTTCATGTTGATTACTGGGATAACAACCGCCCACTTCACGAGAAGAATGTTGAAGGTTATGAAAAGTCTGGTCTGAGCCTTGACACTGAGCGACGATATGAATTCTCTTCAACCACTGCGGGAAACAATCTCAATCACTACACATTCGCCATTCTTCAACAAGATGTAATTATAAGAGGTATTGAAATTATTAAGACTTAGAAAGATTTAGAAAATCTTTCTGCAAAAAGGTTTGGTGAAACTTTTACAAAAGTTTCAAAAGAATAAAGAAAACTAAAAAAGAAAAGTTTTTTTTTTTTTTAATATATATATAAGAGATTGCAACTCACCAGAGAAATTTAATCGCACAAAATCCAGACGGAGATTTTATAAACATCAGGGTCGGATATGATGGTGGTATTAAAACTGATAATATGAAAACTGCTTTTGGGAGAAACACTAGTTGGACAATTAACTCCAGTTGTTCAGGAAATCCTTTCCATACACTATTAATACAAGGATATGGACAAAAACAGAAACAAAATCGACTGTGTCATTTTTGGATAATATGGCTGAATTAAAAACTCAAGCCGATAACACAGCGAATGCTATCCTAACAAGTAAAAGAAGAATAAAATATCGGACTGGTATGGGAGTTGTTGGTCGCTTCACTGCTATATGGACAACTGATGACACAAAATCCTATTACTCGTGTGTAGGAATTGGTGAAAGTGATTTTTCAAATGGTTTTATTTTTATAAAACTAATGTCGGGATGCGAATTCTACATGCCAAAGGAGGGAGCAACTTATATTCAACAAGCAAACTGGGATGACCCGTGCAATGGAACAAAATATATGCCTGTTATTGATTGGAGTAAAGGAAATGTATTCCAAATTCAATTTCAATATTTAGGCTTTGGTGCTATAAGGTTTTCTATTGAAAATCCTACAACGGAGAATTTCAATTAGTCCATACTATTAAGTATGCGAATGCCAACACAGGTGTAAGTCTAAGAAACACTACTTTACCATTTACCGCACTAATGAGGAATGATGCTGCTACGGAATTCAAACTCTTAAAACAGCAAGTGTTGGATTATTTATTGAAGGAAGTAATACAATAAACACAAGTATAACAAACGAAGTGGAAGGAAGTAAAGCAGCAAACACAACTGAAAGCCCTATTATTAGTATCAGGAATAAAGCAACATTTGATGCGGGCGGTGCTAATTTAACAAATTATTCAAATGTTTATCCCACT
>WBZZ01005865.1:125000-130000 GCA_019918135.1 Paulinella micropora | reverse complement strand
CTCATAACCCTTTGGTGGTAGATGCTGGGGAGGAGGGTCGTTGCGCGCGTAAAAGATCTTAAACTCCGCATATGCTGGTTGATAGCCCAGGACCCAGCAGACACCAGATTGTTATGGGTGGGGTTTCGAGGCAGCTCTAGCAACCGCGCTTGGTGTATGCACTTGCACATTCGGTGACGTCTTGCAAGAGGTTGCTGGGACTGCGGAATAACCTCGGCTTAGTGCAGTCTTGCCCTCAGGAGCTCCATCGGTGGCCCCGATCATCAGGCGAGAGACTGACACGGGGGGGTGGAGGACCTCGAACAAGGGTATTGGAGGCTTATGTCCGTTGAGGATATGCCATTAGCTGCATCAGTACGCCTCAGATATAGTAAATCTGCCTTGGAGTGTTGACTGTGACATATTTGAGGGAAATCCCGATGAAAAAACCTAGTCACACTTGCTAAACAGAGTTCCAGCCCAATGGCCTCAAGGCGTTAAACTGTGACGCCAACTCGTAACCCTTTGGTGGTAGATGCTGGGGAGGAGGGTCGTTGCGCGCGTAAAAGATCTTAAACTCCGCATATGCTGGTTGATAGCCCAGGACCCAGCAGACACCAGATTGTTATGGGTGGGGTTTCGAGGCAGCTCTAGCAACCGCGCTTGGTGTATGCACTTGCACATTCGGTGACGTCTTGCAAGAGGTTGCTGGGACTGCGGAATAACCTCGGCTTAGTGCAGTCTTGCCCTCAGGAGCTCCATCGGTGGCCCCGATCATCAGGCGAGAGACTGACACGGGGGGGTGGAGGACCTCGAACAAGGGTATTGGAGGCTTATGTCCGTTGAGGATATGCCATTAGCTGCATCAGTACGCCTCAGATATAGTAAATCTGCCTTGGAGTGTTGACTGTGACATATTTGAGGGAAATCCCGATGAAAAAACCTAGTCACACTTGCTAAACAGAGTTCCAGCCCAATGGCCTCAAGGCGTTAAACTGTGACGCCAACTCATAACCCTTTGGTGGTAGATGCTGGGGAGGAGGGTCGTTGCGCGCGTAAAAGATCTTAAACTCCGCATATGCTGGTTGATAGCCCAGGACCCAGCAGACACCAGATTGTTATGGGTGGGGTTTCGAGGCAGCTCTAGCAACCGCGCTTGGTGTATGCATTTGCACATTCGGTGACGTCTTGCAAGAGGTTGCTGGGACTGCGGAATAACCTCGGCTTAGTGCAGTCTTGCCCTCAGGAGCTCCATCGGTGGCCCCGATCATCAGGCGAGAGACTGACACGGGGGGGTGGAGGACCTCGAACAAGGGTATTGGAGGCTTATGTCCGTTGAGGATATGCCATTAGCTGCATCAGTACGCCTCAGATATAGTAAATATTATTATTATTATTATTATTATTATTATTACTATTACTATTATTAGTATTACTAATATCAATACATGCATACATACATGCATACATACATACATACATGCATACATACATACATACATACATACATTTTCATAGAGCTAGACAATGAGGAAGCAAGCGACCCTTCTCATTCTTTTCCCTTGGAGGTCTATCTATCTATCTATCTATCTATCTATCTATCTATCTATCTATCTATTTATCTATCTATATCTACCTATATCTATCTATATTTATCTATCTATCTATCTATCTATCTATCTATCTATCTATCTATCTCCTTGACGCACGAGCCTACAAGACCAACCGATACAACAAGCTCAAATCTCAAATCGAGGACAACGGATGGACCTGCCACCTTCGACCAATCGAATGCGGGGCTCGCGGCATGGTATCGTTCTCTGTTCATCGATGTTTCCGCGCCTTGGGTTTTTCCCATCCCCAATCCAAATCCCTTTGCTTCAAGCTATCCTCCTGCGTAGCTCGTTGCTCTTTTGCGATTTATCGTTCCTGTGCAGTCAAAAATTGGACTAATCTTCCTCTAGTCCGTATTGGTGACTGCATTCCATCATAGCCGTCCAGTGTTGCATAGCCCGGGCTAGGTCCCTGCGGGGGTTTAGGCCTCATACAATGTCATCATTGTAGCTTGCGCAAGCTTACGGTGCTCAAAACACTTGGACTAACGGCTTCCTTTTCTTTCTCTTCTTCCTTATCCTCCCACTCTCCATTCCTAGATTGCCTTTTTCTTCAACGTCCTTCCTCCTCTTCTTTTTCCAGAACACAGTCTACCCGTGATTCCCATCCCGGACACATGCACAGTACACAAATTATTGTTTGATGTGAAACTGCGTTCCTTTGCAAGGACTACATTCCTTTGCGACATCTCATCCATATGTGACCCCGTCGCGGCGATAAAGCGCGGCAACCAAACCTTTCTCCTTTTTCTTCTTGGGCTGACAACCCTGGCTTAAACGAAGAGGCTTGCTTCCCCTAAGTTAAGCCGTAAGTTACAAAAACTACATGCGAAAACCTACCGACGCACCGCAATTCCCTCCGGAGTGGCCGCCGTCACCCTCCCAGTGCGTGCTCTGCACCGCCTGAACCCCCTGGAGAAGATTTTGCTCATGTTTACCCTTACGAAGACCTTTCGGGCCTCCTCGAAAAGAAGAGCCCAAAAGCGCACGTCCATCCGGACTACAAGTCGCAACCCGGCATTATCAACCTGGATTCCACCCACTGTGTTGACGCCGAGACGTACTCCCATTTCGTCCATCGGACAAGAAGTGCCCCGAAAGAACCAACCGAAAGAAGAAAACGCCTGGTATTGCCATCAACACCAAGCGAATGGAAAGGCATTGAAGAAGAACTCCAATCCGCACTCCCTCTCATCCTTCCCTCCTCTCTCATCAAATGCCTGTCATGTGACGAAGCAGTAGCGAAATTTGAAAGATATCTCTACGACTTCATATCACAACGGGTAACAAAAACACAAGAACAAACTCATGAGCGAAAAACCGCCACGTAATCCGGCTCCAAACAGAACTCACGCAGAACCGACAACAAAAACTGATCCAAAAGAGACATCTGCGAGATCTCAAAAGGGCAGGTTCAATTCCAGCTGCTGTTGCAAAAAGCCTGCAAAAAACTTGGCGAGTATTATTGAAGACCGGAAACCGCCTCCGCCGTCGTCTCAAGGAAGCAACTTTAAGCTCCGCTCAACGACAAGCAAATACACGCTTCCGAACTGACCCTCATAAGTTTGCCAAAAATCTGTTTCATCCCCCCTCAACCCAAACCACTTCCTCCCTATCCAAAGAAAACTGTGACTCCTACTTTCCCAACCTATACAAAGACGCTAATCGTGAACAAACCTACGTGCCCTTACCTGAAATGAATCGCCCGCCTCTACCAACTGTCCCCTTTGACCTCAAGCCACCGTCCTTCTTGGAAACCAAAAGATCTGTGTTTGCCAAGCGTAATGGTGCAGCCCCTGGCAGAGATGGTATTAGCTACCTTGTTTACAAGAGACTTCCCACCGCTTTACTTTTCTTACACAAACTCATTGTCAAGTGTTGGACAACGGATGTAGCTAATAGCTGGCCCAAGCTGCTATCTCCCTCCTTCATAAGGACGGCGATCCACTTCAGGCCTCAAACTATCGTCCGATTGCTCTGACAAGCTGCTCGGGTAAGGTATTTTTCTCTTTGTGGTCAAAACGCCTAGAGAGTTTTTTGCTAGATAACAAGTACTTTGACAGAGCAAAACAAAAAGGTTTCCTCCGTAACGTTGCAGGATGCCCCGAGCACATTGCTACTACAAAAGCTACCATCAGAAATGCAAAAGATCACTATCGCCAACTGGTCATAGCATGGATTGACCTAAAAAACGCTTTTGGAAGCGTAAACCACAACTTGATCCAGTTCGCTCTCTGGTGGTACCACGTGCCCCCTATGTTTGCTCGCATAATCTTTTTATACTACGAACTCTTAGTAGCCACAATCGAAGGGAAAGATTGGTCATCAGAACCCTTTGTTTTTGCTGTTGGCGTTTTTCAAGGATGCTGCATTTCTCCTCTCCTTTTCAACATAGTTTTCAACCTACTCCTTGACCTCCTATCATCCTTGACCAAAAACAACGGTTATCATTTCAAGCATAAGACCTCGACAGATGAAGTCATCGTGCACGAAGCTGCTTATGCTGACGACCTCAAACTACACTGCCGATCCCCGAAACACTGTCAATCGTCCATCAACATGATTGACAAATTTCTGTCATGGTCCAGAACAATGGCCGCGAAACCGCCCAAATGCAAAAGCCTTGCTTTCAAATACTGGACTAAAGCCGACGACTATAAGGGTCTCAAACGATTATTGCCGATCTCGTTCCCACCCTTCGACCCCGCCCTTACTATTACTGGCAAACCGATTGACTTCATCGCTGACAAGCCTTTCAAAGACCTCGGATGGATTGTCTACCATGACCTCAGCGAAAACGAACAACGTGCAGCAATCCAAAAGAAGTTCATTCTTTCTATGCAAGCCATCGATAGCTGCTCGATCAATGGCTTTATGAAATTTTGGCTATACCAGCACTACGCTGTCCAGTCACTTGCCTGGCCATTTCTCATTTATGACCTCTGCTTATCTTTCGCCAAAACCCTTGAGAAAATTGCGACCCGCTTCCTCAAAAAATGGGCCAATATCTACAAAAGAGCTCTGGTCTCTTGCCTTTACCGCCCACGCTCGAAATTCGGTCTACAGCTCCAATCCATCGTCTCTTTTTACCAGCGACTTCAAATCAACCGTGCTCAAATGCTGAAGTACTGCCCAGATAAACACCTCTCGTCCATCTATGCGATGAACCTGACGAAACACGAAACATTTCGAACTATCTGGAAACCAGAGCCTGTGCTCGAAAAGCTTGAGGCACAAGTTGATTTTGAATTCAAACATCGAGGCCAATCCGATCATCTCGGACTTGGCCATGGTCGCTACCCAAAAGAACATTCCATCACAGACCGCAACGACAGGGTTTTAGAATTAGCTGCTGAGACAATACTTGAGACAACCACAGTGCATGACATGGACAAAGCCATGCAAGGG
>WBZZ01005865.1:115000-117500 GCA_019918135.1 Paulinella micropora | reverse complement strand
CTCTCTGGTGGTACCACGTACCCCCTGTGTTTGCACGCATAATCTTCTTATATTACGAACTCTTGGTAGCCACAATCGAAGGGAAAGAATGGTCGTCAGAACCCTTTGTTTTTGCTGTCTGATCCACGAAACACTGTCAATCGTCCATCAACATGATAGACAAATTTCTGACATGGACCAGAACAATGGCCGCGAAACCGCCCAAATGCAAAAGCCTTGCTTTCAAATATTGGACTAAAGCCGACGACCATAAGGGTCTCAAACGGTTAATGCCGATTTCGTTCCCACCTTTCGACCCCGCCCTTACTATTACTGGCAAACCAATTGACTTCATCGCTGACAAGCCTTTCAAAGACCTCGGATGGATTGTCTACCATGACCTCAGCGAAAACGAACAACGAGCAGAAATCCAAAAGAAGTTCATTCTTTCTATGCAAGCCATCGATAGCTGCTCGATCAACGGCTTTATGAAACTTTGGCTCTACCAACACTATGCTGTCCAGTCACTTGCCTGGCCATTCCTCATTTATGACCTCTGCTTATCTTTCGCCAAAACCCTTGAGAAAATTGCGACCCGCTTCCTCAAAAAAATGGGCCAATATCTACAAAAAAGCTCTGGTCTCTTGCCTTTACCGCCCACGCTCGAAATTCGGTCTACAGCTCCAGTCCATCGTCTCTTTTTACCAGCGACTTCAAATCAACCGTGCTCAAATGCTGAAGTACTGCCCAGATAAACACCTCTCGTCCATCTATGCGATGAACCTGACGAAACACGAAACGTTTCGAACTATCTGGAAACCAGAGCCTGTGCTCGAAAAGCTTGAGGCACAAGTTGATTTTGAATTCAAACATCGAGGCCAATCCGATCATCTCGGACTTGGCCATGGTCGCTACCCAAAAGATATTCCATCACAGACCGCAAAGACAGGATTTTAGAATTAGCTGCTGAGACAATACTTGAGACAACCACAGTGCATGACATGGACAAAGCCATGCAAGGGTGCTTTCTTCGTTTTGAAGACGCATGCCCCTTTGACCTCTCCTGGGCTCGCCTCATCGGAACCTGTAATCCCCGTTTAATCTCTTGGGTCATCAACGCAAGCACAAACTCGGTTATTACCCCCGACCTTAGACGTCTGTGGGGAGTCATTCCCAACAAGTGTGCTCTCTGTTCTGGTCAAGCACATTTATGTCACATCCTCTCCGGTTGCCATGTTGCCCTCAAACAAGGCCGTTATACCTGGCGTCACGACTCTGTGCTCTGCACTCTTGAAGCTCCCCTTCAAAAACACATCGAGAGCCATAACAAACGCTCCCCTATAGACCAAAATGAATCAAAGTCTATGTTTGTGAAAGAGGGCGAGCAGAAGCCTAAGGGGCAGTCATTTCATCGTCCATCCCTGCTTGACACCGCAAACGATTGGCAGCTCCAAACCCAGTACACCGGTTCTGAGCAAGCCTTTCCTGTCCACATCTGTGTCACTGACCTCCGCCCCGATATTGTTGTCTGGTCATTGTCTACCAAGAAATGTATACTGATCGAGCTCACGTGCCCGGTCGAGGAAAACATCCTTGACGCACGAGCCTACAAGACTAACCGATATAATGGGCTCAAATCTCAAATCGAGGACAACGGATGGACCTGCCACCTTCGACCAATCGAATGCGGGGCTCGCGGCATGGTATCGTTCTCTGTTCATCGATGTTTCCGCGCCTTGGGTTTTTCCCATCCCCAATCCAAATCCCTTTGCTTCAAGCTATCGTCCTGCGTAGCTTGTTGCTCTTTTGCGATTTATCGTTCCTGTGCAGTCAAAAATTGGACTAATCTTCCTCTAGTCCGTATCGGTGACTGCATTCCGTCATAGCCGTCCAGTGTTGCATAGCCCGGGCTAGGTCCCTTCGGGGGTTTAGGCCTTATACAAGGTCATCATTGTAGCTTGCACAAGCTTACGGTGCTCAAAACACTTGGACTAACGGCTTCCTTTTCTTTCTCTTCTTCCTTATCCTCCCCACTCTCCATTCCTAGATTGCCTTTTTCTTCAACGTCCTTCCTCCTCTTCTTTTTTCCAGAACACAGTCTACCCGTGATTCCCATCCCGGACGCATGCACAGTACACAAATTACTGTTTGATGTGAAACTGCGTTCCTTTGCAAGGACTACATTCCTTTGCGACATCTCATCTATCTATCTATCTATGAATCTATCTACCTATCTACCTATCTATCTATCTATCTATCTATCTATCTATCTATCTATCCATCTATCTATCTATCTATCTATCTATCTTTCTATCCATCTATCTGTTCATATTTTCATCCATCTATCCATCTATCCATCTATCCATCTATATCTATCTATCTATCTATCTATCTATCTATCTATCTATCTATCTATCTATTCATCTATCTATCTATCTATCTATCTATCTATCTATCTATCTATCTATCTATCTATATATATATATATATATATCTATTTATCTATCTATCTATCTATCTA
>WBZZ01005865.1:105000-107500 GCA_019918135.1 Paulinella micropora | reverse complement strand
GTAGGTAGGTAGGTAGGTAGGAAGGCAGGTAGGTAGGTAGGTAGGCAGGTAGGTAGGTAGGCAGTTAGGTAGATAGATATGTATATTGATAGATAGACAGACACACGGATAGATAGATAGATAGATAGATAGATAGATAGATAGATAGATAGATAGATAGATAGATAGATAGGTAGATAGATAGATAGATAGATATAGATGGATAGATGGATAGATGGATAGATGGATAGATGGATGAAAATATGAACAGATAGATGGATAGAAAGATAGATAGATAGATAGATAGATAGATAGATAGATAGATAGATAGATAGATAGATAGATAGATAGATAGATGGATAGATAGATAGATAGATAGATAGATAGATAGATAGATAGATAGATAGATAGATAGATAGATAGATAGATAGATAGGTAGATAGATTCATAGATAGATAGATAGATGAGATGTCGCAAAGGAATGTAGTCCTTGCAAAGGAACGCAGTTTCACATCAAACAGTAATTTGTGTACTGTGCATGCGTCCGGGATGGGAATCACGGGTAGACTGTGTTCTGGAAAAAAGAAGAGGAGGAAGGACGTTGAAGAAAAAGGCAATCTAGGAATGGAGAGTGGGGAGGATAAGGAAGAAGAGAAAGAAAAGGAAGCCGTTAGTCCAAGTGTTTTGAGCACCGTAAGCTTGCGCAAGCTACAATGATGACATTGTATGAGGCCTAAACCCCCAAAGGGACCTAGCCCGGGCTATGCAACACTGGACGGCTATGACGGAATGCAGTCACCGATACGGACTAGAGGAAGATTAGTCCAATTTTTGACTGCACAGGAGCGATAAATCGCAAAAGAGCAACGAGCTGCTCAGGACGATAGCTTGAAGCAAAGGGATTTGGATTGGGGATGGGAAAAACCCAAGGCGCGGAAACATCGATGAACAGAGAACGATACCATGCCGCGAGCCCCGCATTCGATTGGTCGAAGGTGGCAGGTCCATCCGTTGTCCTCGATTTGAGATTTGAGCCCATCACATCGGTTAGTCTTGTAGGCTCGTGCGTCAAGGATGTTTTCCTCGACCGGGCACGTGAGCTCGATCAGTATACATTTCTTGGTAGACAATGACCAGACAACAATATCGGGGCGGAGGTCAGTGACACAGATGTGGACAGGAAAGGCTTGCTCAGAACCGGTGTACTGGGTTTGGAGCTGCCAATCGTTTGCGGTGTCAAGCAGGGATGGACGATGAAATGACTGCCCCTTAGGCTTCTGCTCGCCCTCTTTCACAAACATAGACTTTGGTTCATTTTGGTCTATAGGGGAGCGTTTGTTATGGCTCTCGATGTGTTTTTGAAGGGGAGCTTCAAGAGTGCAGAGCACAGAGTCGTGACGCCAGGTATAACGGCCTTGTTTGAGGGCAACATGGCAACCGGAGAGGATGTGACATAAATGTGCTTGACCAGAACAGAGAGCACACTTGTTGGGAATGACTCCCCACAGACGTCTAAGGTCGGGGGTAATAACCGAGTTTGTGCTTGCGTTGATGACCCAAGAGATTAAACGGGGATTACGGGTTCCGATGAGGCGAGCCCAGGAGAGGTCAAAGGGGCATGCGTCTTCAAAACGAAGAAAGCACCCTTGCATGGCTTTGTCCATGTCATGCACTGTGGTTGTCTCAAGTATTGTCTCAGCAGCTAATTCTAAAATCCTGTCTTTGCGGTCTGTGATGGAATATTCTTTTGGGTAGCGACCATGGCCAAGTCCGAGATGATCGGATTGGCCTCGATGTTTGAATTCAAAATCAACTTGTGCCTCAAGCTTTTCGAGCACAGGCTCTGGTTTCCAGATAGTTCGAAACGTTTCGTGTTTCGTCAGGTTCATCGCATAGATGGACGAGAGGTGTTTATCTGGGCAGTACTTCAGCATTTGAGCACGGTTGATTTGAAGTCGCTGGTAAAAAGAGACGATGGACTGGAGCTGTAGACCGAATTTCGAGCGTGGGCGGTAAAGGCAAGAGACCAGAGCTTTTTTGTAGATATTGGCCCATTTTTTTGAGGAAGCGGGTCGCAATTTTTTCAAGGGTTTTGGCGAAAGATAAGCAGAGGTCATAAATGAGGAATGGCCAGGCAAGTGACTGGACAGCATAGTGTTGGTAGAGCCAAAGTTTCATAAAGCCGTTGATCGAGCAGCTATCGATGGCTTGCATAGAAAGAATGAACTTCTTTTGGATTTCTGCTCGTTGTTCGTTTTCGCTGAGGTCATGGTAGACAATCCATCCGAGGTCTTTGAAAGGCTTGTCAGCGATGAAGTCAATTGGTTTGCCAGTAATAGTAAGGGCAGGGTCGAAAGGTGGGAACGAAATCGGCATTAACCGTTTGAGACCCTTATGGTCGTCGGCTTTAGTCCAATATTTGAAAGCAAGGCTTTTGCATTTGCGCGGTTTCGCGGCCATTGTTCTGGTCCATGACAGAAATTTGTCTATCATGTTGATGGACGATTGACAGTGTTTCGTG
>WBZZ01005865.1:85000-100000 GCA_019918135.1 Paulinella micropora | reverse complement strand
GTATGTATGTGCTACTACTACTACTACTACTACTACTACTACTACTACTACTACTACTACTACTATTCTACTTCTACTACTACTACTACTACTACTACTACTACTACTACTACTATTCTACTTCTACTACTACTACTACTACTACTACTACTACTACTACTACTACTACTACTACTACTACTACTACTACTACTACTACTACTACTACTACTATTACTACTACTACTACTACTTACTACTACTCCTACTACTACTACTACTACTACTACTACTACTACTACTACTACTACTACTACTACTACTACTTCTACTACTACTTCTACTTACTACTTCTACTTACTACTTCTACTACTACTACTACTACTAGTACTACTAGTACTACTATTACTACTATGGTTATGGTTTTTGGTATGTTTTGGCATTTGTGCAGGTTACGGACGTAACGCATCATGTCAGTTGAATCAGTCATAGACTGCACAAATATCTTATCGACAGAAGAAAGAGGAAGATTTTATTATAGATACTGAATGTGCTAGAGTATATATACGATTGGTACCGGGGCAAGTATCATTGTTGTTTTATAACGGCTAATTCACGGGTTGATGTATCTTCATACATAACTCTAAACGAATCTTAGTCAGAAAAGAAATCAGTTCAAAGCGTATTATGTCGGAAACGAAGTTCCGCCATACAAAAAACTGGGAAGGGGTACTGTGGACATCACCCCCCGAATTATCCGGTAAAAACTTATTTATAGATTTCGTCTGGCCGGACACGTCTGAAATACCAATTTGATCCTGGTCTTTTGGCGGCTTTTTGTTTTTGCGTCACTGAGCTAATATAACGAGACATCATTCTCTTTTTGAGGACTGTGTTTGGTTATATTACCGACTTACTCTTCCATTGAGCTATCGTTGGGGATAGTACAGTTTTGGTCCAATTTAGCCCATCAGGCCTAAAATTGAATTATAGGAATTTCTGGATTTAGCGTATTTCTAGCCGTTTGAAGCCATCAGAACTAAAGGATGCTCCAAGAACAACTAGAAAAAGTTGCGACATGTGTCGCGCAAGTAATAAAATATGTGACTTTATGTGCCTAGTGTTCTCGTCACTTTCGCAAGTTCCTCGAACACAAGAAGAGAGATTCTTGATTGTTGGAACCTTTTATTCCCACCCACCCACCCTTTAGCCAAGCAATAAAGTTTTGGTGTGTAATTTTATTACTTGTAAGTGTGACACGGGACTGGCGGATCGGTGGAAAAAAAAGGAGACATAGATATGGGAACCAATAAGGCAGTGGTTTGTTGCAAGTTGCTGCGCGGGATGAGAAATTTTATTGGGAGAGGTGCTGATTCATGTATTTTGAAAAAAGAAAGGAGAGGGTGCGGGTTGGAGTATCTATAAGGATTGTGTTGCATGACGACTGGCGTTGCGTCGAAAATAAGGATAGAGGAATTAATGAAAAAAATTAGAACAAGGTACAGATTTTATGATGGGTATGGCCTTCTGACCCTGGGGGGTGGTTTCGATTCTTAATTTAGATCATTTGTGAATGTTTGAAGCAATAATTAATACGATTTCGTGACGTTACGGCTTTGGCGTGATGATTTTTGTTGTTGTTATTTTAACTATTATTATTATCTAAGCTGCCACCATTGACACGTGGCCAAGATGCAACCTATGAGAGTGTGTATTGTGGAAGCTTAATGTATTATAACATGGATTGAAGTGTCTGTGTTATTAATGACCACTAGCAGCGTGTGTGAGTTTGAAGTCATATAGTTGTGTACGTGTGATTCTATTGTGGTGAGTGGGAGTGGGTTTGGGAAGGTGATGATCGTATATATAGGAAGTGCCTTTATAAGCTGGGTGGATGTTTGTTAGTGTCAGGTGCTACCATGGGTTGAGTTATGTGGATTTGGATGTGTTGTGAAGGAAGTTAGTACACTTCTCTTATGCGTTCCTTGCGGGTGGGTATTACTCTGTGTTGCACACGTTATGCGTATATATATTGATGGTAGCAGTCGATGAGTTAAATCGAAGTAGTGCTGTGGATGTTTTGATTCGTCTACTTTATGTATTTAGTCAGTTTCAGTGTGGCTAGTGTGTGGTTGTTCAATGATGTTGCAGAAGTGTTGTGTCTTGAATGTGTGTCTGGTGATCGTTGTGCATACTTAGATTATGATGATCATCATGGTGCTGATAGTACTGTGGTTACACCATGTCGTTTGTATTATGTGGTGATATCATTTTGAATGAGGTTGACAGTGTGTTGGTTACTGGCTCAGGTAGGAGCTGTGTTATATAACTAGTATAACACTCATTCTGTGTAGCTTAACTAATGTGCACGTGTGTTGCAATTGGTGAGTTTTGCTGTCTCATCCGGAGTGTTGTGAGGGATGTATGTTGTGTGCTGTACGTGTTTATACTTGATACCATGTATGTATGGGTTGCTCCCTTGCGTTGTATGACTTCTTGCCTTGGTGGGTTGTGTGAGGAGTAGTGTAGATGTGTTGGTCGGACCTATAGCTACCTATGAATATATTCTATCATCTTATTCTGCTTATCTCGTTGAGTGTGGCACAACTGGAAGACACACCAGGAATGCCCGTTGTACTCTGTATATACGTGCGGTGACATTTGCATATGGTTGATCGGTGTGTATTATTATGTATGCAACATGGTTGTTGGGTGTGTCCGTGAATTTATTTCGAGTATAGATAGAATAGAAATAGGCAGAATTTAGGCAGTGGTAGTGGTAGAATGGCAATAGAAACCTCCTTTTAGGAAAAAGGGGGGGGGGAGGGAAATAGCATAGGAAGAGGGTAGCAAATAGTGTTTTGTGTGAACAGAGTGTAACACAACTTGAACGGGCGTGCCGAAGTGGCACCCTATACTACTTTTTGCCTGCGCATTTTTGCAAACGCAGACACACACATACACACACACACACACACACCCACCCACCCACCCACACACACACACACACACACACACACACACACACTCACACACACACTCACACACACACTCACACACACACACACACACCACACACACACACAAACACACACACACACATACAGCCACCGCATGACGGTGAACGGAACGCAAATTTGTGGAATCGTGCCAGGCATCAGAGTCATCAGTACGACATTTTCTTTGCCCTAGGATAGATGAGGTGAGGCTGAGTTTCCTAGAATATCACCACTACATAAATGGGAAACATTCGATCTTTGCAAAGACACAACTTTTTCAACCCCCATAAGTGATGCTCGAAAAACACCTCTGCAGTCTGTTCCCAAGTGGAAAAGATCGCCATATTTTCAATACTTACTTTTTGATAGGCTTTCTTATCAGAATCTATCTACCTATGTATCTACCTATGTATCTATCTATCTGTCTATCTATCTATCTATCTATCTATCTATCTATCTATCTATCTATCTATCTATCTATCAAGGTAGCGTTTTTACGCAAGCATGTGCGATGTGCAGGAAAACAAGACTCTTCGTCAGCTTGATGTGAGAAACAATTCTATCGGGGATGATGGCGCAAAAGCAATCGGGAAGGCGTTAGAGGTACCTTAAGCGTGTTTGCGATTGCTTCGGCACCTGCTGGTCCTATGTTGTTTCCTTCCATGCGTAGCTCGATTACACTTTTGTTGTCCTATGCAATATGTACTTTTATGACTTTGCTACCTGCGCAGATAGATAGATAGATAGATAGATAGATAGATAGATAGATAGATAGATAAATAGATAGATAGATAGATAGATGAGATTTCGAATAATGTCAGAAAAGGAGTTTTTGATTTCGTCAACCAAAAAGGTCTGTGGGCATTTACCCGATGCCCAGCTTAGCCATGAATTTGCATGGAAGGGACAGATATAGGCGAAAAACCACAGGAGCTCTCATTGAGAGTCCAAAAACCTCCTCAGTACCGGGCGGGGCCAGGGCTCGCTCCATAAGCACCCCTTGCAAACGAGCTCCCACCTCTATTACAGAGGACCCAGTAAGCAGATGGAGTTTTGAGACTGTGGCAATCTCCGCAGAGCATAACCAAGCCCAATGGAGGGTCAGTGACACCTCGAATGGCCTCAGTAGGGTCAAACATCGATAACCAAGCAATCTAGCATAAACTGACAGAGCTCTGTGGGTGGTAATCCGGGCTCAATAAGCGAGAAAGGGCACCCTGAGAGAACAGGGTTGTGCTTCCCCACGCTTTTCGGCATGTGACGTATAGGCGTATGGCTCGGTACACAAAGTGGACCTCACCACGGGCCCAGCACTCCCATACCATCCCCCAAATCGTCCGTCTGTCGACAGACTGGCACCCTTTTCAAAAAGCCAAGCCCAAGGGAGGGTCAGTGACACCTCGAATGGCCTCAGTAGGGTCTCCAAGAGAAAGATGAGATTTCGACTAATGTCAGAAAAGGAGTTTTCTGATTTCGTCAACCAAAGAGGTCTGTGGGCATTTATAGATAGATAGATAGATAGATAGATAGATAGATAGACAGACAGACAGACAGATAGAATAGATAGAATAGATAGAATAGATAGAATAGATAGAATAAATAGAATAGATAGAATAGGTAGAATAGATAGCATAGATAGCATAGATAGCATAGATAGCATTGATAGCATTGATAGCATAGATAGCATAGATAGCATAGATAGCATAGATAGATAGCATGGATAGATAGATAGATAGATAGATAGATAGATAGATTGAGATAGATAGATAGATAGATAATCTATGTATTCTATCTATCTATGTATTCCATCTATCTATCTATCTATCTATCTATCTATCTATCTATCCATTCTATCTATCTATCTATCTATCTATCTATCTATCTATCTATCTAATCTAATCTAATCTAATCTAATCTAATCTAATCTAATCTAATCTAATCTAATCTAATCTAACCTAACCTAACCTAACCTAATCTAATCTAATCTAATCTAATCCAATCCAATCCGATCCAATCTAATCTAATCTAATCTAATCTACTCTAATCTAATCTAATCTAATCTAATCTAATCTAATCTAATCTAATCTAATCAAATCTCTCTCTCTCTCTTTCTCTCTCTCTCTCTCTCTCTCTCTCTCTCTCTCTCTCTCTCTCACTCTCTAGATCTGCCCTCTGGTACGGCTTGATTTCAACCGATAACCGCCCCACCCGGCCATGAGCGTTCGCGCCCCCGCCCCCCCCCCCCCCTCCCCCCCCTCTCACTCATGTCCTGCTGCTCTGCTCTCCCCTCTCGCCTCCTTTCCCCGCCGTTGTGCCCCCTCTCTGACATTCAACCACCTACACATACTCGCATGAATCCACGGAAAGGAGACACTCACACTGGTAGACAAGATCCAGGCTCTTAAGGACAATGAACTATGACTTCATTCTTGCCCAATCTAAAAAAAATTGGCTACCCACTTCAGTGCGTATCAGCCAAAGCGTGTGTGTGTCTGTTTTTGTTTTCGATTGTTGGCAATGATTCTGTCCTGTCTGCACAAGGATGATCGAACGGCCCTCATGTACGCAGTCATCAACGGCAACACTGAACTTGGCAAGTTGCTCATCGATGGCAAGGCGGACATGAATGCTAAAGACAAGGTACATGCAAAGCGGCGTGGATGCAAAGGCAAGAAATACAAAATGGACAACAGGAAACATACGCACGCGCATTCCCGCTGACTACGAATGAGCGCTTGGCAAAGATGTATTTACGTATGTATCTATGCACGTACGTACGTAGCTGGTGTATGAAGTGAAAAACTCGCTCGTGAAAACTGTGTCACGCTTGTTATTCAGGGACCAAACTCTTTGATATCCCAACCAGTAATACAAAGTGCATCCACGTGCACATATTCTTTTCGCTTCTTCCAAGTTGTAGTGCGTGCGTCATCTCGAACGAACCTATGACTTCGTATTTTCGTTGGCTGTTTGTTTTTTTATGTTTTTATTTTGTATATTGTTAGTCATTTTTTTTTCACTATGCATTCTTGTTTACTTGATTTATGTTTTTCCGTGTCTGTTTTTTCGTCGGGGCTGCTTACTTGTGCATTGGTTTGTTATTTATTTGTTTGTTATTTGTCTTTTCATATACGTATTCATGGACTGATGCATTCTTGCGTTTGCTTGTTTGTTTGTTTGTTTGTTTGTTCAGGTATACTCTATGCATAGATCTCTTTTTATTTATCTATTGGTTCATCTACTTTCATCGCACGTATGCGCATATTTCATGCGTGATATTACATACATACATACATATATACATGCGTAATGCATGCATACATACATGCATAGTACTTGTACATATGCACTGAAATCTAAATTATTGTTAGCGTTTGATTGACAGCAGACTACAATGTATATGTAGGTTTGTACATGCGCCCACACACACTCACATACACAATCGCACAAAAAAACTCACAGAATATTTGATATGTGTATGCATACATTTGTATGTATATGTGTATATACGTAGACTATGTATGTATGTGATGTCGATCCCTTCTGAATAGGGTGGTATGACGGCTCTCATCGAAGCGTTCCGGAACGGGAAAGAAAGTTTTGGCAAGCTCATCGACGGCAAGGCGGACCTGCACGCCAAAGACGAGGTACCGAACATAGCGAGAAGAAGACGTGCAACAGGAGAACACGCTCCTTCTGTATCTCTCTTTCTCGGCAATCTTGCTTACCAGTATGTGTGCATACGTGGGCAATGTGCAGACTGAAAAGCCATAGACGGGAGCTTCTAGCTATCTTTTGATCTATCTACACATCTATATGTCCATCTATCTCTTTATAATCTATCTAGCTATTTTATTATGCAGCAGTCTGTCCGAAAAGTTAGGTGGTGTACATATTCAATAATACGCCTTGATGTATGTATTGACATATCTGTGTATGAACGTGTGTGGAAGTGTACGTGTGTAGCTGGAACATGGATCAACATATGCGAGTAAACTGTGTTGTGCTACTACGTTCGCATTTGCATTTATTTGCTCGTGGATTTCGTAAAATGTGGAGCGCAACGCCATCCATCTGTGTGCATATTATGTGAGCAACCACCTACGGGTAGTAGAATACAAAAATGAGCGAAACGAATGCAATTGTTGTAGAAGGACTCGTGGACATAAAATACCGCGACTTGCAATTCTAACCCGTCTTTTTCCTTGATTTTGCTTAAACTGCTATATCTCTGCTTTTCCGGCTCTGCCTTTTAATACATAATTTGTTTCTTTTCGTGTTTGTGTTCGTGTGTGTTTGTTTCCTTTTTTTCATTCATTCGGTTACTTATGTACTCATTTATTTATTTTAGTGCATTTGATTTTATTTGTTTATTTGTTCTACTATCTGTCATTTGTTTGTTTCTTCATTTATCTATCTTATTTATTATATTTATGTGTTTATTAATTCGTTTATTTTCTTGATGTATTGATGTATTGATGTATTTGTTTGTTTGCTCGTTAAACGTTTATTCATTTGATCATTTATTTATTTATTATGAAGTTGTTTCTGGTAATTTTCTTTCTTTTCTTAACTACGCATCGATCTATCTATCTATCTATCTATCTATCTATCTATCTATCTATCTGTCTATCTATCTATCTATCTATCTATCTATCATTCTCTTCAAGTCTGTATAATTCAGCCTCTATAATAATAATAATAATAATAATAATAATAATAATAATAATAATAATAATAATAGTGCTTCTCTGTCAATGGCTGATGCATTTCTGCACATGCGCCTCCATCGTCTCACCCGTGAGGGGAGTACGAAGAATTGACGATAGGCTCTAATGACACCCCCGCAAGGGCAGTTCCAACACTTCCAGACGGACCGGTATGTTCAATGAAAATACTGGTCCAGACGGACCGGTATGTTCAATGAAAATACTGGTGGCACCGACGGGAATCGAACTGGCGACAGGGCCCAGATGGTAGAACTTGACCACTGGGCTATCACGGTGTCCAAATAATAATAATAATAATAATAATAATAATAATAATAATAATAATAATAATAATAATAATAATAATAATAAAATAAATAAATAAATAAATAAAGAAATAAAGAAATACAATAATTATCGAAGCAAAAAAAAAGCAATAACTATAATTGAAATGAAATAAAAAGACCTAAAAAAAGTCATACATTAGAAAATTGGCTACCCACTTCAGCGCGCATCATCCAAAGCGTGTTTGTGTCTGTTTTTGTTTTCGTTGGCAATGATTTTGTCCTGTCTGCACTAGGATGATACAACGGCCCTCATGTACGCAGCCATCAACGGCAACACTGAACTTGGCAAGTTGCTCATCTATAGCAAGGCGAACATGAATGCTAAAGACAAGGTACATGCCACACAAAGCAGCGTGGATGCAAAGGCAAGAAGTACAAAGTGGACAACAGGAAACATACGCACGCGCATATTCCCGCTTACTACGAATGAGCGCTTGGCAAATATGCAGGCACCACAATGAATGGCTTAGAACGCTCCTAGGCTCTCACAGCTGTGCCAGAAGAGTTGAGAGGCTGATTTTGTGGGTTTCACAACCTCGTGACGCGCTTTTGTTCGGGAAACTAGCTGAAATACAAATTGACAGAGGTTCTGACAAAGTAGTGCCAAACCAAGTGGCTGAGAATGGTCCAAGGCCCCAAGAGTTGTACCAGAAGGCTTTACAGGCTGATTTTTTGTGCTTTCACAACCTTAAGACGAGCTCTGGTTAGAGGTATAGTTGAAAGTAGGAGTTGCGAAAATAATGACAAAGTAGTGCCAAAATAAATGGCTGAGATTGCTACAAGGCTGATAAAGCTATGCACGTGAGGATAAGAGGAAAAGCGAGTTTGGGAAGAGGAGAAGGGGGTGGGACACCTCAAACCATCCTTTCAGGTGTTGGCAGAGGCCCTAGTTACTACTACTACTACTACTACTACTACTACTACTACTACTACTACTACTACTACTACTACACTACTACTATTTACTACTATTACTACTACTACTACCTACTACTACTACTACTACTACTATTATTATTATTATTATTGTTATTATTATTATTATTACTATTTGGACACCGTGATAGCCCAGTGGTCAAGTTCTACCATCTGGGCCCTGTCGCCAGTTCGATTCCCGTCGGTGCCACCAGTATTTTCATTGAACATACCGGTCCGTCTGGACCAGTATTTTCATTGAACATACCGGTCCGTCTGGAAGTGTTGGAACTGCACTTGCGGGGGTGTCATTAGAGCCTATCGTCAATTCTTCGTACTCCCCTCACGGGTGAGACGATGGAGGCGCATGTGAAGAAATGCATCAGCCATTGACAGAGAAGCACTATTATTATTATTATTATTATTATTATTATTATTATTATTATTATTATGGACACCGCGATAGCCCAGTGGTCAAGTTCTACCATCTGGGCCCTGTCGCCAGTTCGATTCCCGTCGGTGCCACCAGTATCTTCATTGAACATACCGGTCCGTCTGGAAGTGTTGGAACTGCACGTGCGGGGGTGTCATTAGAGCCTATCGTCAATTTTTCGTACTCCCCTCACGGGTGAGACGATGGAGGCGCATGTGCAGATTTGCATCAGCCATTGACAGAGAAGCACTATTATTATTATTATTATTATTATTATTATCATTATTGTTGTTGTTGTTATTGTTATAATTGATTTATTTACCTGTTTGTTTATTGTGTAAGAATTGTTTTGTCCTGTCTGCACTAGGGTGATAAAACGGCCCTCATACACGCAGCCATCAACGGCAACACTGAATTTGGCAAGTTGCTCATCGATGGCAAGGCGGACATGAATGCTAAAGACAAGGTACATGCCACACAAAGCAGCGTGGGTGCAATTCTTGCGTGTGTGTTTTTGTTTGTTTGTTTGTTTGTTCAGGTATACTTCATTCATAGATCTCTTTTATTCATGTATTTGTTGGTTTATTTATCTATTGTTTGATCTACTTTCATCGCATGATATTACATGCATACATATATAAATAAATAATTGCATATATACATGTATACATACATAAATAGTACTTGTACTTATGAATTTAAATATAATTTATTGTTAGCGTTTGATTGACAGCAGACTACAATGTATATGTAGGTGTGTACATGCGCGCACACACGCTCATACACAATCGCACAAACCAACTCACAGAATATTTGATATGTGTATGCATATATTTGCATGTCTATCTGTATATAAGTATAGTATGTATGTGTGTGATGTCGATCCTTCCTGAATAGGATGGTATGACGGCTTTCATGCAAGCTTGCCGGAACGGGAAAGAAAGTTTTGGCAAGCTGCTCATCGACGGCAAGGCGGACCTGCACGCCAAAGACGAGGTACCGAACATAGCGAGAAGAAGACGTTCCTTCTGTATCTCTCTTCCTCAGCAATGTTGCTTACACAGCATGTGTGCATACGTGGGTAATGTGCAGACTAAAAGCTCCAGACGGGAGCCTCTAGCTATCTATTTGTCTATACCACAGACAGACAGCCATGCTGCAGTTGTGCGTTTATTTTTCCACTGTATGTCTGTGCGTTCATGAAATTCCGCAACCAGCACAGCAGCGTAGAGTGTTGCAGATATGTCGTATATGTCGCACAGTGTAAGAGTGTCGCCATACTTGATATCCTGCAATGGTACTCTTTCGTGCTCAAACCTCACTTTGTTGAAGAGAAGCTTCGCAAGGCCGGGAATTTTGATCAGGAGGTTGCTTTGACCTTGTCCTGGTCTATTCCTTTTCTCGTAAGGAATGTAGATGTGTGTTTTATAATAGGTTGGGTAGCTAAGGAAGAAGGACTCTTCATCATCATATGTAGCCAACTGTTCCCATGTATTTGGGATATTCTGGCCAACATCCTCCATCTCTCTCTCTGCCTCTGTCAGTGGAGAGCCTCCAGTCTGACCTGTACTCGCTTCTTGTGCATTACCCCCCCCCCCCCCTGTCGACTCTACATCGGCTGTATACGTATACTCCTCTCTCTCCTCTCCGTCTCTATCCCCCCTCTCTTCTGATTACTGAGTCTCCTGCTCCTCTCCTCCCTCGGTAGGACCATAATCAGTTGGTGTCACACCAGCCTGCTCATTCTAGTCTTCCATCTTATGTTATGAGAGTCACGTCTGCTTTTTTTTTTTTTTTTTTTTTTTTTTTTTTTTTTTTTTTTTTTTTTTTTTTTTTTTTTTTTCATTCTGTTATTCTTATCACTCTATGCAACCTTCTTCTCCTTCTTCCTTTTCTCTGTTGAAATAGTTATGGGGCGTCAGGCCCTACACAGAGATAATGATAGTTTGGTCAAAAGAGCTGTTTTGTACAAGTCAGTCTGCCGTCGGACAGTGCTTCGATATTTGTCTTGCTCTTGTGTGAGAGATGTGTAATCTCATCTGGTTTCTGCAGAGAAAATGCAAGGAAAATGGTTCAGAACAGAGAGTGGGAGTGCTTTGCTCGTTTCTCCTCGGTCTGTGTGTTTGTTTGATGTTTGTTTCGCACTTGTCCTACTTGGCTTTATGCAAGCAGCAAGAGGGAGTGGAGTAGGTATGGTCTGGTGTCTTGTAGAAGAGCACACAGAAGCCAAATGTGCATAAGTGCTAAAGGTTATGCTAGCTTGTGACAAATTGACTGCTTGTTTGTAAATTTTTTGTTTGAGGATGAGTAGGAGTGTTTGTTTTCGTCTGATGTCTGTGCGACAGATCAGCGAAAATTTTTTGCTTATCTGATGTCTGTACGACAGATCAGAGAAGAAATCAGCCTTGAGCTATGGACTCCAAATATATTATCCCCAACGATAGCTCAATGGAAGAGTAAGTCGGTAATATAACCAAACACAGTCCTCAAAAACAGAATGATGTCTCGTTATATTAGCTCAGTGACGCAAGGAAAAAAAGCCGCCAAAAGACCAGGATCCAAATTGGCATTTCAGACGTGTCCGGCCAGACGAAATCTATAAATAAGTTTTTACCTGATAATTCGGGGGGTGATGTCCACAAAACTTACAATATATATGGCAATCATTCATAGTCAGTCCTACCGTAGTGTGTAGAGAGCATACTGTGTGAGTGAGTGACTGTGTAAGGTGAGTGTGTGTCTGATCGAGAACGACGGTAGTTAGAAATCGCTACGAGTGAGACAGACAGTAAGATCACTTTCACTTGCAAAGAAGCATGAGTCCTGCTGCATAGACAGGCAGTCCAAAGCTGCCATGCTAAGGCGGTTAGTTGACATCCTGTATTTATTTTTATATTTTAATGGTATTATTTTAAAAAACAAATTTGTTTGTTTCTACAGACTACATCGGTAAATGTATTTCCTTTTTGTTGCTTCACGCGCCGGCAGGGTGTGTCTCTGTGCTGGGGTGGTGTATATCACCTATTTTGCGACCTCAGACGAAAAAATCCGGAACATTATAAATGCCTGAATTTCGGCACTTAATGTTGTTTCTACAAACATGTTTGTTGTAAAATAGAGATAGAGTCACACCTTACTCACGCTGTTCTGATTGCACAGGCACAGGCAAGCAACCACACACACGCCCGCACAGAGAGGACACTACAAATGACATCAGCAGACTCACACACACACTACACAGAATAGTGCTTTACTCTACCACACCTCCCTTTATGCTCTCTCTCTCTCTCTCTCTCTCTCTCTCTCTCTCTCTCTCTCTCTCTCTCTCTCTTCACCTATGTGTGCTACCACTGACTATATTACTCAGACTCCACAGAGGCTACCTCAGCTACCACATACGACAGCCATCCACCTACTAGGAGTCCTATTTGCAAGATCAGTTCTTCAACACACTAAGGTTTGTAGTTGTTTACGTACACCTACCTAAAACGGTCCCTATACACTTCACCCCACTTGCTCACTGCTCTCCTTACAAGGTGTCACACTACAGACTCACCACGTCCCCTCGCAATAATGAGCACAGACAAACTGATGTGCCAGTGTGTCCTTCTTAGCAAGGAAACAAACACGTTCAACACACCCATGGCTTGAAGCCGATGAGCACAACAAACAGTATGTCACTGTGTCCTTCTAGCTGCCACCGCCGCAAGGAAACAAACACGTTCAGCACAGCCCCCTGGACAAGAACAATAACCTTTCAGATGCACACATTCCCTCGCTCAACCTGAACTTCACGATACGTGGCAACCCTATGTCTATCGGCTGGTCCCTCCGGTCTTCGATATTGCCATTCAGCCGCTGCACACAAACAGAGCAGAGCGTGGGAAGTGTCCAAAGTGATCAGCTGTGGGCACACTGGGCAATTCAAAATGCACGCGTTCCTGAAAGGGGTCACTTAAGGCAGATCCCACATCACTTGAATTAAGGTCTTCGTCTAGTATCCGTTGCACAGTAACGCACCAAGGCACATAACCCAAGTCATCAACAAAAACCTCCGTGCTTGCGATCAGTCTTAAACCTGCACTCGGGGCGTCTCCCTCAGGGCCTACCGGCTTGCGACTTCCTACGACGAAGAATTTAACAAACTGAAACAATTCCGGGCCCGCTCGCCTGGCACTAGGCAGTGCGCAGTGTCGTGTTCGGCCAGTCGCGCTCGACCACCTGTCTTTCCTCTTTTGACTGGACGCGTTCTTCGGATTCAGTCCTCTTTCCTTTGGGGGTTATCTAAGAGTCGTACCGTAGGCTGTTGCAAAACTTGTGACTGTGTAGTTGTCGGAACCAACACGTGAGTGCGGGTGAGGGCAGTAAAAGTCCTGGCCTTATTATCGGTGTACGAATACTTATTAAAAAACACACACACACACAAAACTTGAAAAAAAAAATCATATTAATACTCGCCGGGTCTGCCGGTTCACAGTCGAGGAATCCGACTCCGAATCGTCACTCGGGAGTCGAAGGAATGAGTGGGATCTGTAATATTTTAATCATTCGCAGTCAAAAAGAATGTTGCCGACCTCTCGATCACAAGCAATTATTTGAAATCATTTGTGATTTAGATATGTCACGACATGTTTGTGTGTTTGTGTTTGTATGAGTGTGTGTTAGGGATGAGAAACGTGAAGTAAGTCAAACATATCCGTTGAAATGTCTACATTCCTCACATTGCAGATTGTACGGGATTTGGCATAACCTCAGTGTTTGTAATTATTACTCACTGCATAGAAGCAAAAATGATGCATGTACTTGTAATACTTAGAGAGAGAGAGAGAGATAGAGAGAGAGAGAGAGAGATAGAGAGAGAGAGACAGAGGGAGAGGAGAGGGAGAGAAGAGGGAGAGAGAGAGAGAGAGAGAGAGAGAGAGAATGCGGAGGAGAAGGAAAAGGGGAATCGCTCCTCTTAGCACCTAGAAAAAAGAAAAATTACTTTGCCCTACACATCTGTGCGATAGGACAGGACAGGACAGGAAAGGAAAGGAAAGGAAAGCAAAGGAAAGCAAAGGAAAGGAAAGGAAACAATAGGAAAGCAAAGGAAAGCAAAGGGCTGACAGAGCTCCCTCCTCATAACACTTTGAAGAAATACTTGCCCCAGATTTGTGTGGAGGATAGACTCATCTTCTGCTTGGGCGGGGGCTCCGGGTGTCCTTTCTTGGCCTTCTTACCGGGCCGGGCCTCGTCGCCGGCCGCCGCGGCCGTGTCCGCTTTCCTGGCGGTTTTCTTGCTGGTTTCGGCCGCATCGGTCGCGCGACGCATCTCGGCTTCGACCTGTGGAGAGAGAGAGAGAGAGGGGGGGGGGGGGGGGGGGGGGGGGGGGGGGGGGGATGAGGAAGGATACAACCACGACGACGACGACGACAACACCATAAGAGCCCTTCCTTCCTCCGTTCCTTCCTTCGTTCCTTCCTTTATCCCTTCATTCCTTCTTACTTACTTACTTACTTACTTACCTACCTACTTACTTGTGGTGGTTGTGGTTGTGGTGGTGGTTGTTGTTGTTGTTGTTGCTGTTGTTGTTGTTGCTGTTGTTGTTGTTGTTGTTGTTGTTGTTGTTGTCTGGACCG
>WBZZ01005865.1:50000-55000 GCA_019918135.1 Paulinella micropora | reverse complement strand
CCTTGATGCCATTGGGCTGGAACTCTGTTTAGCAAGTGTGACTAGGTTTTTCATAATAATAATAATAATAATAATAATAATAATAATAATAATAATAATAATAATAATAATAATGATAGTAATAATAATAATAATAATAATAATAATAATGATAATGATAATGATAATGATAATAATAATAATATAATAATAATAATAATGATAATAATAATAATAATAATAATAATAATAATAATAATAATAATAATAATAAATAACAATAATAATAATAATGATAATAATAATAATGATAATAATAATAATATAATAATAATAATAATAATAATAATAATAATAATAATAATAATAATAATAATATAATAATAATAATAATAATAATAATAATAATAATAATAATAATAATAATACTATATCTGAGGCGTACTGATGCAGCTAATGGCATATCCTCAACGGACATAAGCCTCCAATACCCTTGTTCGAGGTCCTCCACCCCCCCGTGTCAGTCTCTCGCCTGATGATCGGGGCCACCGATGGAGCTCCTGAGGGCAAGACTGCAGTAAGCCGAGGTTATTCCGCAGTCCCAGCAACCTCTTGCAAGACGTCACCGAATGTGCAAGTGCATACACCAAGCGCGGTTGCTAGAGCTGCCTCGAAACCCCACCCATAACAATCTGGTGTCTGCTGGGTCCTGGGCTACCAACCAGCATATGCGGAGTTTAAGATCTTTTACGCGCGCAACGACCCTCCTCCCCAGCATCTACCACCAAAGGGTTATGAGTTGGCGTCACAGTTTAACGCCTTGAGGCCATTGGGCTGGAACTCTGTTTAGCAAGTGTGACTAGGTTTTTTCATCGGGATTTCCCTCAAATATGTCACAGTCAACACTCCAAGGCAGATTTACTATATCTGAGGCGTACTGATGCAGCTAATGGCATATCCTCAACGGACATAAGCCTCCAATACCCTTGTTCGAGGTCCTCCACCCCCCCGTGTCAGTCTCTCGCCTGATGATCGGGGCCACCGATGGAGCTCCTGGGGGCAAGACTGCACTAAGCCGAGGTTATTCCGCAGTCCCAGCAACCTCTTGCAAGACGTCACCGAATGTGCAAGTGCATACACCAAGCGCGGTTGCTAGAGCTGCCTCGAAACCCCACCCATAACAATCTGGTGTCTGCTGGGTCCTGGGCTATCAACCAGCATATGCGGAGTTTAAGATCTTTTACGCGCGCAACGACCCTCCTCCCCAGCATCTACCACCAAAGGGTTATGAGTTGGCGTCACAGTTTAACGCCTTGAGGCCATTGGGCTGAATAATAATAATAATAATAATAATAATAATAATAATAATAATAATAATAATAATAATAATAATAATAATAATAGTGCTTCTCTGTCAATGGCTGATGCATTTCTGCACATGCGCCTCCATCGTCTCACCCGTGAGGGGAGTACGAAGAATTGACGATAAGCTCTAATGACACCCCCGCAAGGGCAGTTCCAACACTTCCAGACGGGCCGGTATGTTCAATGAAAATACTGGTCCAGAAATAGACCGGTATGTTCAATGAAAATACTGGTGGCACCGACGGGAATCGAACTGGCGACAGGGCCCAGATGGTAGAACTTGACCACTGGGCTATCACGGTGTCCTAAATAATAATAATAATAACAATAGTAATAATAATAACGTCTGCTCATAGGCACCAGCCACAGCGCGACAAAAAATGCATGAATTGCAAGGCGCATACATGCAGCTGCTGTTTCGTCTATCCATCAATCTATCAATCTATCAATCCGTCAATCTATCAATCCATCCATAGGAATCAGCCACAACGCGACAAAAATGCATGAATAGCAAGGCGCATACATACAGCTGCTGTTTTAATGATAATAATAATAATAATAATAATAATAATAATAATAATAATAATAATAATAATAATAAATAATAATAATAATAATAATAATACTATATCTGAGGCGTACTGATGCAGCTAATGGCATATCCTCAACGGACATAAGCCTCCAATACCCTTGTTCGAGGTCCTCCACCCCCCCGTGTCAGTCTCTCGCCTGATGATCGGGGCCACCGATGGAGCTCCTGAGGGCAAGACTGCAGTAAGCCGAGGTTATTCCGCAGTCCCAGCAACCTCTTGCAAGACGTCACCGGATGTGCAAGTGCATACACCAAGCGCGGTTGCTAGAGCTGCCTCGAAACCCCACCCATAACAAACTGGTGTCTGCTGGGTCCTGGGCTATCAACCAGCATATGCGGAGTTTAAGATCTTTTACGCGCGCAACGACCCTCCTCCCCAGCATCTACCACCAAAGGGTTATGAGTTGGCGTCACAGTTTAACGCCTTGAGGCCATTGGGCTGGAACTCTGTTTAGCAAGTGTGACTAGGAATAATAATAATAATAATAATAATAATAATAATAATAATAATAATAATAGTAATAATAGTGCTTCTCTGTCAATGGCTGATGCATTTCTGCACATGCGCCTCCATCGTCTCACCCGTGAGGGGAGTACGAAGAATTGACGATAAGCTCTAATGACACCCCCGCAAGGGCAGTTCCAACACTTCCAGACGGGCCGGTATGTTCAATGAAAATACTGGTCCAGAAATAGACCGGTATGTTCAATGAAAATACTGGTGGCACCGACGGGAATCGAACTGGCGACAGGGCCCAGATGGTAGAACTTGACCACTGGGCTATCACGGTGTCCAAAATAGTAATAATAATAATAATAATAATAATAATAATAATAATAATAATAATAATAATAGTGCTTCTCTGTCAATGGCTGATGCAAATCTGCACATGCGCCTCCATCGTCTCACCCGTGAGGGGAGTACGAAGAATTGACGATAGGCTCTAATGACACCCCCGCACGGGCAGTTCCAACACTTCCAGACGGACCGGTATGTTCAATGAAAATACTGGTGGCACCGACGGGAATCGAACTGGCGACAGGGCCCAGATGGTAGAACTTGACCACTGGGCTATCACGGTGTCCATAATAATAATAATAATAATAATAATAGTAATAATAATAATAATAATAGTAATAATAATAATAATAGTAATAATAATAATAATAATAATAATAATAATAATAATAATAATAATAATAATAATAATAATAATAGTGCTTCTCTGTCAATGGCTGATGCAAATATGCACATGCGCCTCCATCGTCTCACCCGTGAGGGGAGTACGAAGAATTGACGATAGGCTCTAATGACACCCCCGCACGGGCAGTTCCAACACTTCCAGACGGACCGGTATGTTCAAATGAAAATACTGGTGGCACCGACGGGAATCGAACTGGCGACAGGGCCCAGATGGTAGAACTTGACCACTGGACTATCACGGTGTCCAAATAATAATAATAATAATAATAATAATAATAATAATAATAATAATAATAATAATAATAATAATAATAATAATAATAATTATAATAATAATAACTAGGGGCTGCGCCAACACCCGAAAGGATGGTTTACCGGTGCGCTTCGCGCACCAAACCCCGCCAGCCCCACTTCTTATCACTTTTTGGATGGCCCCACGGACACCCCCCCCCCCCCCCCCCCCCCCCCCGCCCCCTTTCCCTTCGACAGGGTACGTAGAATTGCCGGAGGTGCCGCAAAGGGCGCCTGGTACAAAAAACCTCAACTTTCAGGTGTGGGTGCCACCCGCGACCAGAACGGGTACGTAAAATCACAGGGCTTGGGTTCCCGGGGGAGGGCCCTCCGGACCCCCCCTGCCCCGTCGACAGCGTACGTTTAATCGCCGGAGGCACCGGCAAGTACTGCCAAAAAACAAGGAATTTGGCATTCAGGACACTCCCTAAACGCAAATATTTGCGTGAATTCCAAAAAAATTATATCAGCATCAAGATCGAGTCTGGGGCTAGCCACCCTGCCAATATGAGCTCCCAACTCTTCCTGTTTCACACATACCATGATTTATTCCGATGGGAGAGCAGAAAATAGGCCTAAAAAAGCAATGAATTTTGGCATTCAGGACACTCCCCAAACGCAAATATTTGCGTGAATTCCAAAAAAATTATATCAGCATCAAGATCGAGTCTGGGGCTAGCCACCCTGCCAATATGAGCTCCCAACTCTTCCTGGTTCACACATACCATGATTTATTCCGATGGGAGAGCAGAAAATAGGCCTAAAAAGCAAGGAATTTTGGCATTCAGGACACTCCCCAAACGCAAATATTTGCGTGAATTCCAAAGAAACTATATCAGCATCAACATCGAGTCTGGGGCTAGCCACACTGTCAATATGAGCTCCCAAATCTTCCTGGTTCACACAAACCATGATTTATTCCGACGAGGGTGCAGAAAATAGGCTAAAAAAAACAAGGAATTTTCGCATTCAGGGCACTACCCTAACGCAAATATTTGCGTGAATTCCAAAGAAATTATATCAGCATCAACATCGAGTCTGGGGCTAGCCACCCTGTCAATATGAGCTCCCAGCTCCTCCTGGTTCACACAAACCATGATTTATTCCGATTGGGGTGCGAAAAAAAGAAGGAATTTTGGCATTCAGGACACAACGCAAACATTTGCGTGAATTCCAAAAAAATCATGTCAGCATCAAGATCGAGTTTGGGGCTAACCACCCTGCAAATATGAGCTCCGAACTCCTCCTCGCTAAGACAAATCATGATTTATTCCGACAGGGGTGCGGAAATGGTGGGTGGGTGGGTGGGGGTGGGGTACACAATTTTCATTTTCCCCCAAATCCCTTACTCCCTTGACCAACACCTTTCAGGGATAATAATAATAATAATAATAATACTATATCTGAGGCGTACTGATGCAGCTAATGGCATATCCTCAACGGACATAAGCCTCCAATACCCTTGTTCGAGGTCCTCCACCCCCCCGTGTCAGTCTCTCGCCTGATGATCGGGGCCACCGATGGAGCTCCTGAGGGCAAGACTGCAGTAAGCCGAGGTTATTCCGCAGT
>WBZZ01005864.1:50000-52500 GCA_019918135.1 Paulinella micropora | reverse complement strand
AAACTTCGGGCCAAGAACTACAGCTGGTTGGGGGCACCGGCGCTGGGGCACAAATCGGGGACTGGCTTCTTGGTCGGTCTCCACCTTGTACCCTACGTACAATCTCTGGAACAGGGGAACCCTCATTTCCACGGGATACGCATTGCAGCGGGAACACGAGGAGAAGAAGACATCTACGTACTCTCGGCGTACATGCCGCAAGAGTCAGCCAGACGGGAAGAGAGAGAAGCTGCCTGGGCGGCGCTATCAGAGATGGTAGCGCTGTACAGGAGCCGGGGGGAGGTCATAGTCCTGGGCGACATGAATGCCAAACTTGGACCCCCCACGACTGAGCGGGAGCAGGGCCTGCTAGGGAGCTTCGACTATAATGTCAAGCGCACCGACAATGGTCAACTACTCGCCGAGCTGATCTCCCAGAATGACATGGTGGCCCTCAATGGTCACTTTAAAGCTCCGGGCTCGGAGCGTGGACACGCAACGAGATTGCAGGTAGTCACGACAGAAGGGGAGGTGGGCCTGGCGGCATCGGCCCTTGACTACATCGTAGTCACCCCCCGGCTGTTCCCTACAGAAAAGAAGAGTGCGCTCTTTGGGGTAGATACCGGGGACCTGGAATCAGATCACCGGCCCGTCTATGTGAAACTACGTTGCCCCCGCCGAGCGATCCTCAGACGCAAAAGGGTACGGTATCGGAAGTTCAACCTACACAAGCTAGTCTTGAAAGGGGGCTCAGCCGAAGACCGTGAGGCTGTGGAGTCCAACCGGGCACTTTACGAAGCAAAGCTGGAGGAAAGCTTTGCGGACTTCACACTCCCTGGCGGAGCTCGGGAAAAGGACCAGCCAACAAGGCTACGCCTGGCCAACGAGGTCACGAGCGAGTTCATTAAGAGGTCGTTCGCGGCTTTGAAAGCCTCGGTGGGTGACCGGCTGGTTGCCAAGGAGTTCCGTCGAGATTGGTTTGACGACGAATTGCGTACTGCAATCAACGCCCGCAGGAACGCGTACCGGGTCTTCGTTAAATCACCCTCCGAGCACACCTGGGCCCAATACTCCGAGGCACGTAGCAGAACGCGTGCACTCGTTCAGGCAAAGAAGCGGGCTAGCTGGGAACGTTTCTTGGCGAATATGGTGGATGCACACGGTCGTCATGACACTAAGAACTTCTACAGCCTGGCCAGGCGACTTGTGCCACAGGCTAGCGCCTCGACGGTACACCCGATCCGTAAGGAGGACGGTACCATGGCGACTACGCAGACCGAGAGATTGGACACGGTGACCAGGTATAGGGCCAAACTAGGTGCCCCTCTGCAAAACCCCTTCTTTGACGAAACTTTCCGAACCACCATCGAGGCGCGCATGGCGGAGCACCTCCGGGACTCTGTCACACAAGCTGAGATCGACCTTGACGGGGAGTTCACACTGGAGGAGCTAGAAGAGTGCTTAGAACAGGCCCAGTTCGGTAAGGCGTGTGGCAACGACGAAACTCGAAACGAAATGTTCAAGTGCGGTGGCGCTACCATGCGCCAACTCCTCCTGAGGATGTTCAACTTCCTTCGGGATATTGAGACAACGCCTGACGACTGGGGGATGGGCACACTTGTCAACCTCTACAAAGACGGAGACCCAGCTGACTTGGGGAACTACCGAGGCATCGCTCTTATGAGCTGTCTAGGAAAGCTCTATCTCAGTCTGTGGGCTAGGCGTTTGTCTGGCTTCATGGAAGGGAAACTGTCAGAGGAACAAGGCGGATTTCGTCCGAACCGGTCCACAACGGACCAAATAATCTCATTGCACGAGGCTCTGGTACGCAGGAAGTTAACGAGACGCAGTACTTATCTGTTCTTTGTGGACTTCCGAAAGGCGTTCGATACCGTTTGGCAAGATGGCTTATGGGAACGACTGTGGCAAAGCGGAATTCGAGGACGGGCCTGGCGCATCATTCGTGATGCATACCGAGGAATTCGCATGCGGGTCCTCGTAGATGGCTGCCTGACCCAACCCGTCCCTGTGTCACAAGGAGTTCGCCAAGGAGACCCCCTCTCTCCTGTCTTGTTCCTTATCTTCATCGACGCACTTGCTGAAATGTTGGCGGAACGGTGCAAAGGGCTGGCATACAGTCCCGAGGGTCCGGCTACCCGACGACAGTTGCGGAGTTTGCTCTACGCAGATGATATCGTCATGCTCGCGGAATCGCCGGAGGAGCTGAACGCCATGATCGAAGTGGTGCGCTCGTTTTGTGATACGTGGAGGATCGAAATCAACTTGGCCAAAAGTCAGGTGATGGAAGTTCACCCACGTGGGGTATGTCGCAAAGCGGAAGGCTACTACTACGGCTCAAAGGCAATCGAGGTGGTCAAGCAGTACAAATACCTAGGGCTCATGCTGACGAACACCTTGAGCTGGGACGCACACCACGAACGCGCCCTAGCAAAGGCTCGCAAAGGGCACGTGGCGCTGGCACGTTTGTTCGCGAGGAGAGAAATCCCCTTTGCGGCTAAGC
>WBZZ01005864.1:17500-22500 GCA_019918135.1 Paulinella micropora | reverse complement strand
AGATAGGTGAGTAGGTTGGTAGGTAAGTAGCTAGGTATGGGTAGGTTGGTAGTAGGTAAGTAAGTGGGTAGATAGGTAGGTAGGTAGATAGATAGATAGATAGATAGATAGATAGATAGATAGATAGATAGATAGATAGATAGATAGATAGATAGATAGATAGATAGATAGATAGATAGATAGATAGATAGATAGATAGGTAGGTAGGTAGAACACTATTCCTTATGTATGTGTGCGTATGCCCTTTAGACGCGTTATAAGAAAAAATAAAAAGATATATGAGATGTCGCAAAGGAATGTAGTCCTTGCAAAGGAACGCAGTTTCACATCAAACAATAATTTGTGTACTGTGCATGTGTCCGGGATGGGAATCACGGGTAGACTGTGTTCTGGAAAAAGAAAATATAGATGAGATGTCGCAAAGGAATGTAGTCCTTGCAAAGGAACGCAGTTTCACATCAAACAATAATTTGTGTACTGTGCATGTGTCCGGGATGGGAATCACGGGTAGACTGTGTTCTGGAAAAAGAAGAGGAGGAAGGACGTTGAAGAAAAAGGCAATCTAGGAATGGAGAGTGGGAGGATAAGGAAGAAGAGAAAGAAAAGGAAGCCGTTAGTCCAAGTGTTTTGAGCACCGTAAGCTTGCGCAAGCTACAATGATGACATTGTATGAGGCCTAAACCCCCGCAGGGACCTAGCCCGGGCTATGCAACACTGGACGGCTATGATGGAATGCAGTCACCAATACGGACTAGAGGAAGATTAGTCCAATTTTTGACTGCACAGGAGCGATAAATCGCAAAAGAGCAACGAGCTACGCAGGAAGATAGCTTGAAGCAAAGGGATTTGGATTGGGGATGGGAAAAACCCAAGGCGCGGAAACATCGATGAACAGAGAACGATACCATGCCGCGAGCCCCGCATTCGATTGGTCGAAGGTGGCAGGTCCATCCGTTGTCCTCGATTTGAGATTTGAGCTTGTTGTATCGGTTGGTCTTGTAGGCTCGTGCGTCAATGATGTTTTCCTCGACCGGGCACGTTAGCTCGATCAGAATACATATCTTGGTAGACAGTGACCAGACAACGATATCGGGGCGGAGGTCAGTGACACAAATGTGGACAGGAAAGGCTTGCTCAGAACCGGTGTATTGGGTTTGGAGTTGCCAATCGTTTGCAGTGTCAAGCAGGGATGGTCGATGAAATGACTGTCTCTTAGGCTTCTGCTCGCCCTCTTTCACAAACATAGACTTTGATTCATTTTGGTCTATAGGGGAGCGTTTGTTATGGCTCTCGATGTGTTTTTGAAGGGGAGCTTCAATAGTGCAGAGCACAGAGTCATGACGCCAGGTATAGCGGCCTTGTTTGAGGGCAACATGGCAACCGGAGAGGATGTGGCATAGATGTGCTTGACCAGAACAGAGGGCACACTTGTTGTTGGGAATGATTCCCCACAGACGTCTAAGGTCGGGGGTAATAACCGAGTTTGTGCTTGCGTTGATGACCCAAGAGATTAAACGGGGATTACGGGTTCCGATGAGGCGAGCCCAGGAGAGGTCGAAGGGGCATGCGTCTTCAAAACGAAGGAAGCACCCTTGCATGGCTTTGTCCATGTCATGCACTGTGGTTGTCTCAAGCATTGTCTCAGCAGCTAATTCTAAAACCCTGTCGTTGCGGTCTGTGATGGAATGTTCTTTTGGGTAGCGACCATGGCCAAGTCCGAGATGATCGGATTGGCCTCGATGTTTGAATTCAAAATCAACTTGTGCCTCAAGCTTTTCGAGCACAGGCTCTGGTTTCCAGATAGTTCGAAATGTTTCGTGTTTCGTCAGGTTCATCGCATAAATGGACGAGAGGTGTTTATCTGGGCAGTACTTCAGCATTTGAGCACGGTTGATTTGAAGTCGCTGGTAAAAAGAGACGATGGATTGGAGCTGTAGACCGAATTTCGAGCGTGGGCGGTAAAGGCAAGAGACCAGAGCTCTTTTGTAGATATTGGCCCATTTTTTGAGGAAGCGGGTCGCAATTTTCTCAAGGGTTTTGGCGAAAGATAAGCAGAGGTCATAAATGAGAAATGGCCAGGCAAGTGACTGGACAGCGTAGTGCTGGTATAGCCAAAATTTCATAAAGCCATTGATCGAGCAGGTATCGATGGCTTGCATAGAAAGAATGAACTTCTTTTGGATTGCTGCACGTTGTTCGTTTTCGCTGAGGTCATGGTAGACAATCCATCCGAGGTCTTTGAAAGGCTTGTCAGCGATGAAGTCAATCGGTTTGCCAGTAATAGTAAGGGCGGGGTCGAAGGGTGGGAAGGAGATCGGCAATAATCGTTTGAGACCCTTATAGTCGTCGGCTTTAGTCCAGTATTTGAAAGCAAGGCTTTTGCATTTGGGCGGTTTCGCGGCCATTGTTCTGGACCATGACAGAAATTTGTCAATCATGTTGATGGACGATTGACAGTGTTTCGGGGATCGGCAGTGTAGTTTGAGGTCGTCAGCATAAGCAGCTTCGTGCACGATGACTTCATCTGTTGAGGTCTTATGCTTGAAATGATAACCGTTGTTTTTGGTCAAGGATGATAGGAGGTCAAGGAGTAGGTTGAAAACTATGTTGAAAAGGAGAGGAGAAATGCAGCATCCTTGAAAAACGCCAACAGCAAAAACAAAGGGTTCTGATGACCAATCTTTCCCTTCGATTGTGGCTACTAAGAGTTCGTAGTATAAAAAGATTATGCGAGCAAACATAGGGGGCACGTGGTACCACCAGAGAGCGAACTGGATCAAGTTGTGGTTTACGCTTCCAAAAGCGTTTTGTAGGTCAATCCATGCTATGACCAGTTGGCGATAGTGATCTTTTGCATTTCTGATGGTAGCTTTTGTAGTAGCAATGTGCTCGGGGCATCCTGCAACGTTACGGAGGAAACCTTTTTGTTTTGCTCTGTCAAAGTACTTGTTATCTAGCAAAAAACTCTCTAGGCGTTTTGACCACAAGGAGAAAAATACCTTACCCGAGCAGCTGGTCAGAGCAATCGGACGATAGTTTGAGGCCTGAAGTGGATCGCCGTCCTTATGAAGGAGGGAGATAGCAGCTTGGGCCCAGCTATTAGCTACATCCGTTGTCCAACACTTGACAATGAGTTTGTGTAAGAAAAGTAAAGCGGTGGGAAGTCTCTTGTAAACAAGGTAGCTAATACCATCTCTGCCAGGGGCTGCACCATTACGCTTGGCAAACACAGATCTTTTGGTTTCCAAGAAGGACGGTGGCTTGAGGTCAAAGGGGACAGTTGGTAGAGGCGGGCGATTCATTTCAGGTAAGGGCACGTAGGTTTGTTCACGATTAGCGTCTTTGTATAGGTTGGGAAAGTAGGAGTCACAGTTTTCTTTGGATAGGGAGGAAGTGGTTTGGGTTGAGGGGGGATGAAACAGATTTTTGGCAAACTTATGAGGGTCAGTTCGGAAGCGTGTATTTGCTTGTCGTTGAGCGGAGCTTAAAGTTGCTTCCTTGAGACGACGGCGGAGGCGGTTTCCGGTCTTCAATAATACTCGCCAAGTTTTTTGCAGGCTTTTTGCAACAGCAGCTGGAATTGAACCTGCCCTTTTGAGATCTCGCAGATGTCTCTTTTGGATCAGTTTTTGTTGTCGGTTCTGCGTGAGTTCTGTTTGGAGCCGGATTACGTGGCGGTTTTTTCGCTCATGAGTTTGTTCTTGTGTTTTTGTTACCCGTTGTGATATGAAGTCGTAGAGATATCTTTCAAATTTCGCTACTGCTTCGTCACATGACAGGCATTTGATGAGAGAGGAGGGAAGGATGAGAGGGAGTGCGGATTGGAGTTCTTCTTCAATGCCTTTCCATTCGCTTGGTGTTGATGGCAATACCAGGCGTTTTCTTCTTTCGGTTGGTTCTTTCGGGGCACTTCTTGTCCGATGGACGAAATGGGAGTATGTCTCGGCGTCAACACAGTGGGTGGAATCCAGGTTGATAATGCCGGGTTGCGACTTGTAGTCCGGATGGACGTGCGCTTTTGGGCTCTTCTTTTCGAGGAGGCCCGAAAGGTCTTCGTAAGGGTGAACATGAGCAAAATCTTCTCCAGGGGGTTCAGGCGGTGCAGAGCACGCACTGGGAGGGTGACGGCGGCCACTCCGGAGGGAATAGCGGTGCGTCGGTAGGTTTTCGCATGTAGTTTTTGTAACTTACGGCTTAACTTAGGGGAAGCAAGCCTCTTCGTTTAAGCCAGGGTTGTCAGCCCAAGAAGAAAAAGGAGAAAGGTTTGGTTGCCGCGCTTTATCGCCGCGACGGGGTCACATATGGATGAGAAGATAGATAGATAGATAGATAGATAGATAGATAGATAGATAGATAGATAGATAGATAGATAGATAGATAGATAGATAGATAGATAAGATAGATAGATAAGATAGATAAATAGACAGATAGATAGATAGATAGATAGATAGATAGATAGATAGATAGATAGATAGATAGATAGATAGATAGATATATAGATAGATAGGTAGATAGATAGATCGAACACTATTCCTTATGTATGTGTACGTATGCCTTTTAGACGCGTTATAAGAAGAAATAAAGAAATAGATAGATAGATAGATAGATGGATAGATAGACACATACATAAGGAATAGTGTTCTATCTATCTATCTATCTATCTATCTATCTATCTATCTGTCTATCTATCTGTCTATCTATCTATCTATCTATCTATCTATCTATCTGCCTTTTAGACGCGTTATAAGAAGAAATTCGATCTATCACTCAACCTCGCCAACGTCATCTATATGTGTGCACTCATTTATTGCGGTAAATTTACATGCATACATTACATACATACATACATACATACATACATACATGTGCGCACTCATCTACTGTAAATGTACATACATACATTACATACATTACATACATACATACATACATACATCTACATGTGCCCACTCATCTACTGTAAATGTACATACATACATTACATACATTACATACACACA
>WBZZ01005864.1:0-2500 GCA_019918135.1 Paulinella micropora | reverse complement strand
CAATATCATACAATACCAGGTCTACCAGGTACTTTATCATACTATATCATACAATATAAGACAAGATCATCGAGGTCTACCAGGTACTATATCATACAATATCATACAATATCATACAATACCATACAATATAAGACAAGATCATCGAGGTCTACCAGGTACTATATCATACAATACCATACAATATCATACAATACATACAATATAAGACAAGATCATCGAGGTCTACCAGGTAATTTATCATACAATATCATACAATATCATACAATATCATACAATATAAGAGATCATCGAGGTCTACCAGGTACTATATCATACAATATCATACAATATCATACAATACCATACAATATAAGACAAGATCATCGAGGTCTACCAGGTACTTTATCATACAATATCATGCAATATCATACAATACCATACAAAAATATCATACAATATCATACAATAATATCATACAATATCAGATAATATCAGACATTAAAAGACAAGATCATCGAGGTCTACCAGGTACTATATCATACAATATCATACAATATCATACAATACCATACAATATAAGACAAGATCATCGAGGTCTACCGGGTACTATATCATACAATCTCATGCAAAAATATCATACAATATCATACAATATCATACAATAATATCATACAATATCAGATAATATCATACAATATAAGACAAGATCATCGAGGTCTACCAAGTAATTTATCATACAATATCATACAATATCATACAATACCATACAATATAAGACAAGATCATCGAGGTCTACCAGGTACAATATCATACAGTATCATACAATCTCATACAAAAATATCATACAATATCATACAATATCATACAATAATATCATACAATATCAGATAATATCATACAATATAAGACAAGATCACGAGGTCTACCAGGTACTATATAATACAATATCATACAATATCATACAATATCATACAATAATATCAGACAATATAAGACAAGATCATCGACGTCTACCAGGTACAATATCATACAGTATCATACAATATCATACAATAATATCATACAATATCATACAATATCATACACTATCATACAATATCATACAATAATATCAGACAATATCAGACAATATAAGACAAGATCATCGAGGTCTACCAGGTACAATATCATACACTGATACCATACAATATCAGACATCAGACAGTATCAGGCAATATAAGACAAGCTCATCGAGGTCTACCAGGTACTATATCATACAGTATCATACAATATCATACAATATCATACAATAATATCAGACAATATCAGACAATATTGGACAATATAAGACAAAATCACGAGGTCTACCAGGTACAATATCATACAGTATCATACAATATCATACAATAATATCATACAATATCATACAATAATATCATACAATATCATACAATATAAGACAAGATCATCGAGGTCTACCAGGTACTGTATCATACAGTATCATACAATATCATACAAAAAATATCATACAATAGCATACAATATCATACAATATAAGACAAGATCATCAAGGGTAGCAACAAAGAGGGAAAGTCATGTTGAGAGATAGAGAGGTAGTGGTGAGATAGCGATTTTAATACATTCAAGTGTATATATACATATATATTTATATATATATATATATACATATATGTATGTATGTGTGTATATGTATATATACACACATGCATATATATATATATATATATATATTTACATGTTATATATATATATAATTATATATATGGTATGAATGTATGATATTGTATGATATTGTATGATATTGTCTTATATTGCATTATAATCTATTCTATTCTAGTATATTGTATGATAGTGTATGATGTTGTATGATATTGTATTACATTGTATTATATTGTATACCATATCATGCATTCGTAGGTCCAGGCTGGTCGCGCGGAAGTTCGAGGCAAGGAATATTGTATGATATTGTATGATATTTGTATGATATTTGTATGATATATATATGTATGTATATATATGTATATATATATATACATATATATATGTATATATGTATATGTATATATATATGTCTATATATATATATATATATACATAATTATATATATGGTATGAATGTATGATATTGTATGATATTGGATTATATTGTATGATATTGTCTTATATTGCATTATAATCTATTCTATTCTAGTATATTGTATGATAGTGTATGATGGTGTATGATATTGTATTATATTGTATACCATATCATGCATTCGTAGGTCCAGGCTGGTCGCGCGGAAGCTCGAGGCACGGAATATTGTATGATATTTGTATGATATTTGTATGATATTTGTATGATATTTGTATGATATTGTATGATATTGTATGATATTACGCGTAGGGTCCAGGTTGGTCGCGCGGAAGCTCGAGGCAAGGAATATTGTATGATATTGTATGATATTTGTATGATATGTGTATGATATTTGTATGATATTTGTATGATATTTGTATGATATTTGTATGATATTTGTATGAT
>WBZZ01005863.1:35000-47652 GCA_019918135.1 Paulinella micropora | reverse complement strand
CCAACCTCACCGCCAACGACACATCTCCACCACAACCTCACCGCCTACGACTCACCACCCTCTCACTCCCTCCATCCCCTCAGCACCCTCCTCCTCCCTCCATCCTAGCACCCCCACAGCCATGCCACCGAGCCTCTGCATACTCAGCAACAGCTGCTTACGTCTCCCCTCATGCATGGGCAATCCCCATAAGAAGTGCGCAAGGGACTCATTGACATATCATGACAACAGAAGCAGCGAGGGGACATGGCCACTGACCAACTTGCTGCGGTACAACCGAAGGCGGTTGTTGCAGCTGAGCAACCTTCTCCGAAGCAGATTATAATGCGCATCATCAAGGGCTACCCATCTTGGGAACTCCTTAGTTCCAAAGACTTGTCTTAGGATGACTCGCAGGCCATCAGTAAGATCGCTGCCTGCCTCTCGCTTGTCCCACATCAGTTGCTGCACCATCTTGACGTCCTGCTGAAGGCCCACTGGTCCACAGTCAAACACCAACCCTCGAGGTCCTTCTCTGAGCTATTTAGGAGCTCCTGAAGCCCTTGTTGTAGATCCATTGAGTCCCTGATAGCGCCTTCGGCCTCCGCAGTCCAGTCGGATTTGACTTGAGATGCGATGACAGGAAATCGCTTCTCCGGTAGAACACGCAGCCGTCCATAGAACTTCAGTTGCGCCGCCCGCCGCAAACGCTCCGCACTCAAAGAGCGCGCCAGAAAGAGTGTAATCCACTTGCTTGTCTTAGGGCTGATTCCGAGAATCATCCTCATGGGGGCGCAGCATTGCTGCCTCCAGCTTGGTGAGCTGCGATACGGGGGCACGCCAGACATCGAAGGCGTACTTCAGCTTGGCCCCCACAAGTTGATTCCAGCACATGAGACGATACCTAGCTTGTATCTCACCTGCACACCACAAAGAGTACCAACCTGCGGTGGCGACTTCAGTGACACGCGCAGCCCGCAGGGCCTGCTCCTTCCACTTCAGGTCGTCGGTGATAACCACTCCCAGGTACTTGTACTGACTGGTGACACAAAGCTTCTGGCCGCGAAACCACACCACGGGCTCACCTCGCTCCCTGATACTTGGTCGTTTCGCCTTGCTCGACGTGTAAACGGGCATGATTTCCGTCTTGCCGGGCTTCAAGTTGACTTCCAGCCGGTAATCTTCCGCGAACTTGGCCACAACATTGACCATCTTCTGGAGCTCGGTGCGACTGTGAGCGATGAGGGCCACGTCGTCCGCGTATAGAAGTGCCTTGATGTCGTTCAGCCGCTTCACATCCGTGATCTTGAGGGCACTCGCCAGCCGATCACACAGCTCATCCATAAAGACGTTGAAGAGTGTGGGAGAGAGAGGGGACCCCTGTTGGACGCCTACACCCTCCAGTACTTCGGGGGTGAGTGCTCCATCAACTGGCACTTGCGACGAAGTCTGCTCGTAGCACCTGCGTAGCGTGCGCCAGAACTTGCCCCTTACACCCAGCTTCCAGAGCCTCTCAAATAGGCCATCTCTCCAAACAGACGGGAAAGCCTTGCGTAGATCGACGAACAGGACATACGACTCCCGCTTCTGCTGCTGACGCCCCTTCAACCTCTGCCAAAGGGTAAAGACCTGATCCGTAGTGCGACGCCCCGGGCGGAAGCCTCCCTGCTCTGGACGTAGCTTATCCGGGCCATCCACGAAGAGCGTTAGACGAGTAGCTAATAAGGACAGATACAGCTTACCAAGGCAACTAATAATCGAGATATCCCTCCAGTTGTCAGGATCCGTAGGATCCCCACCCTTGGGGATATTGACGATGATTCCCTTGCCCCAAGCTTTTGGAGTCCTCTCGGCTTCTCGAATCCAGTTTGAAGTACTGCGTTAAGTAGCCATTGATGTAGGCGCCGCCATACTTGAGCATCTCGTTCTTCACTTTGTCCTCGCCACAAGCTTTGTGGTTATTCAGGACACGTTGCCTTGCAAGGACCTCAAATTGCGTGAACGGCTTGTCCAGCTCTTCGCAAGTGTCTTCACCTACTTCGTGCTCCTTCATAGCCCGGGCCACCTCATCTCTGATGCGATCGTTCCAGTGGAACTGCCGCTTAGCTTCGGCTTCCTCCCACTCCAGCGAGCCTGCTTCTGCACAGCACTCCACCACAACAGCCGCACTTGCCGGATTTTCCCGTGGCTTCACCGAATTTTTCCGAAATTCCTCCCACCGAGCGACCTTTTCCGGCAGCGTACACGCCAGTGAGCCATCCTCCCTTTGCACCGGCGCGGAGACCTTCGTTCTGCGTGCCCCGCCAAGCCGCTTCGCGAGTAGCCAAAAGCGCTTTGAGGATTGCTCGCGTTGACATTTGACCGCTTCTTCCTGCACTTGCTTGAAGGAGGCGGACTTCTTGGCCCGAGTTGCCTTCCGAATTTGCTTGCGGAGCCGTAGCCAATTCAGACGGGCTTCCGCATTCGATTCATCCCTCCTGTATGCTGCGTAGGCCTCCCGGCGCTGCTGAATGAGCTCCTTTAGCTCCCCGTCGAACCAATTGTTGGTGAAACGGGGTCGTATACATCTGGAGCCAAGGACCCGGTGCGCCGCCATTCGGAAGGACTGCGCCACTCGCTCGGTGACCTCATCTACCACCCGTTGGCTGTCGGCACCACCCGATAGGTCAAGCTCAGGCAGCTGATGTACTCCAAGCTTCTGTAGGCAATGCTGGAATACGTCATCGAACTTGTCGCGTAGATAATCCAGCGCTTGCTTCGCAGCGTGATCATTACCCGAGACACCAGCACCAATAAGCTTATCAACACGAAAGGACCTGTAAGGTTTCGCAGCCCTCTTTGGCCGGCGCTGGCCGCTCCACGTCAGTTCGGCCCATACTGCCTTGTGGTCCGTATCAAGATCATCTTCGCATACTCCGAACTTTGCTCCAGATGCCAAGCCAGGCGACGCGCAGATGTAATCGAGGAGGTGCTTGCCTGTGCCCATGCCGCGCTGCTCACGCCGGGACCACCAGTAGGACCCTTCCACTGGGCACGAGAAGCCGCTCAGATTTCGCAGGCCCGAAGCGACGAGGACAGCCGCGAGTCTCTTGCCGTTCTCCGAACGTACCGGTGCTCCCTTATCATCGACCTCCCCGTGCTGACCGACGATGCCCTCCTCTTTTCGGCTGCATGCCGGCCCGAGCTTCGCGTTGGCATCCGCCACCGTGACCACAAGACCTTTGGCTCCAAAAAAAGCTATAGCTGCCTGCCAGGCCGCATACGCCTCTGACGACTCTTCTTCCTGCGTTTCCTGGGGAAAGTAGCCGTTGCCCACATAGATATCCTGAGCGCCGGTAACACCCGAGGCGATACGCAGCCACACTTGCTGCCGGTGGTCGACGGGGGCTGACACCAGGTTGCAATACGGACCAAGGAAGTTAGCCACCGCGAATAGAACCCCACCCTTGCAGCGATTTTTCTCGCTGACCTCCGCAGGTTTTCCAAAAATCCGGAATCCATCCAGGCTGCATTTGGAAAGTTGCTTCTTGCCCATGCGGTGCTCCTGAGCCCCGATGACTAGCCAGCCCTCGTGCTTGTAGAATGATGCCCATTCCGCCGTGCCTACGTTGCCGTATCCCGTTTTACCCTGCCAGTTGTGACTCGCGACGAGTAGCTTGAAGCCGGTATCGAACTGCTTGGAGCGGTGCTTCTTGGCTCGTTTCCGGACCCGACGGCCGCGCTTGGCTTCCGCCCTCGTGCTGCCCCCCTCTGCAGGTGCTTGCGCAGGTTGGTCCCCCACTGCACTGGCCGCCGAATGCAGGGGCACCACATGCACATCAGCACACTCAGACACACACTTAGGTGCATCGGCAGCCAATTCCGAAGACACCACCTGCACATCATCGACACATTCTTCATGCAGAGGCAAGACGCGATATCCCGTCGCAGCTTCCTCCTTCCGGACCGCCGCTTCCCCACGCAGATGGATGCGAATAAGCCTTCGGACACGTTCCCTGTCCCTGAACCTGCGCCCAAGGGCCACATTGACCCCTCTGCCGAAGAATTTGAGATGTTTGAGTTGCTGCAACGCCGTCTGCCTGCTGTCATCGTCTTCGTAGACCAGCTCCAGGTGACGAGACATTCGCTGGCCTTGCCACTCCATTACCGGGACCACCAGACCAAGACCGCTCATTTTGGAGGCGATCTCCTGTAGATTGGCGCGTTCTGAGAGCCCCCAGACAATCAGATTACGCCCGTCCTTGTCGTACCGATCTACCCGCCGGTACCGTCGAGGCGGCGGTGCCATCTGCCATATAGCGCCGCTCGCCTTATGTTGAAGCGCCGACCCGTGTGCCAGGTTTGGGGAGGAAGGATGAGGCGCAGCTAAGATAGCCTCTCCACGTGGTTCAGGAATTCCGTCATATACGCGAGCCCTCATCCTCCCATCCTGGGACATCGGGCCAGAGCCCGTCGAAGAGGCATTCCCACGGGGATTGTCCAGGTCTTCGGCGATTCTACCTTGTCCCATAAGGGCCACAGTGGTAGCTCCGTGCTTCGCGTATTTGTAATCCATTGAGAGTAGTAGACGGCCAATGTCGCTGGCCATCACCGCCGTGCCTCTTTACGCCGAGGAAAACGCCTGTCCATGCAAATAGCATCGGCGGTATCTGCAACACACACTACACGCATTTCCGCCGGTGTCACTGGACGCTGCCGCGTCGCTTCGTGCCCTTCGGCGCCCGCCAGCACCCCCAGCGTCGCCAGAACCTGCCTCACGCACTACACACACTCTCCATCGCATCGCCAACGCCTCTACTCTCATGCCTTATGGACTTTCAGCTGCTCCTAACAATACACATCATGAGGTACGGGTGTCCCCGAGTGGAGCCAGATCGGACGGCGTGCCGCTGAAACTCCTTCCCCCACGTGGGTATAGAAGGCGCGAACCTAGCGGTACCTATAGGGTCTTACAGACAAGTATAGTAATCCCAGCCGAAGCTGCTCAGTTAGAAATGCAACGGTGGAGGGTGTGAATGCATGGGGCAAGGCACGGCAACGCAGCAAGGCACTGGCAAGGCATTGGGACCGACTGAAGCCCCTCTCCAACGTGCGCTCATCATGTGTTCCAGTTGTTAGGCAACCCCGAAGAAGCGAAGATAGGGAGGAGACAAAACCCAGATAGGATGAAGATAGGATTAACATGAAGCCGAAATGGAGCCGAGTTGGAACAGGTCAACTCAGCCCCATCTCGGCTCAATGTGAATCCTATCTTCAACCCATCTCGGTACTGTTTCCTCCGAATGCTCACCTCAACAAGATCACCAAACCGGAACTGGAAGCCCCCAGGCATTTACTCGGCAGGAAATTCGGCGAAAATGGGCTAACCAGGAAACCAGACCCAAACCAACAGCCAAGAAAAACGAGCCAACCAACAATCCAACAGACAACCCCACAACCTGCCTGGCCGAACCCCTACCGAGTAAATGCCCAGTTGAGAGTTGCGCATATCCCGGTGACCGCCCTCCCCAAGCGGTCACCTTCGTGGGGAGAGGCCCAACCACCTCCTCTTCCCATGGAGTGCCATCTTGTGCACCCCTCCAGACTAATAATAATAATAATAATAATAATAATAATAATAATAATAATAATAATGATAATAATAATAATAATAATAATAATAATAATAATAATAATAATAATAATAATAATAATAATAATAGTGCTTCTCTGTCAATGGCTGATGCAAATCTGCACATGCGCCTCCATCGTCTCACCCGTGAGGGGAGTACGAAGAATTGACGATAGGCTCTAATGACACCCCCGCACGGGCAGTTCCAACACTTCCAGACGGACCGGTATGTTCAATGAAAATACTGGTGGCACCGACGGGAATCGAACTGGCGACAGGGCCCAGATGGTAGAACTTGACCACTGGGCTATCACGGTGTCCAAATTAATAATAATAATAATAATAATAATAATAATAATAATAATAATAATAATAATAATAATAATAATAAATAATAAATAATAAATACTACTATTATTATTATTACTATTATTATTATTATTATTATTATTATTATTACTATTATTATTATTATTATTATTATTATTATTATTTTATTATTACTGTTGTTGTTGTTGTTGTTAAAAAAATTATTATTATTATTATTATTATTATTATTATTTTGGACACCGCGATAGCCCAGTGGTCAAGTTCTACCATCTGGGCCCTGTCGCCAGTTCGATTCCCGTCGGTGCCACCAGTATTTTCATTGAACATACCGGTCCGTCTGGACCAGTATTTTCATTGAACATACCGGTCCCCGTCTGGAAGTGTTGGAACTGCCCTTGCGGGGGTGTCATTAGAGCCTATCGTCAATTCTTCGTACTCCCCTCACGGGTGAGACGATGGAGGCGCATGTGCAGAAATGCATCAGCCATTGACAGAGAAGCACTATTATTATTATTATTATTATTATTATTATTATTATTATTATTATTATTATTATTATTATTACTATCACAGTAATAAAAGCAATAAAAATAATAAAAATATAATAATAATAATAATAATAATAATAATAATAATAATAATAAGAATAATAATAATAATAACAATAGTGCTTCTCAGTCAATGGCGAATGCATTTCTGCACATGTGCCTCCATCGTCTCACCCGCGAGGGGAGTACGAAGATTTGACGATAGGCTCTACTGACACCCCCGCAAGGCAGCTCCAAGCCTTCCAGACAGACCAATACTTTCAAAGAAAATATCCTTTGAAAATACTGGCACCGACGGGAATCGAACTGGCGACAGGTCCCAGATGGTAGACCTTAACCACTGGGCTATCGCGGTGCCACTTAATAATAATAATAATAATAATAATAATAATAGTGCTTCTCTGTCAATGGCTGATGCATTTCTGCACATGCGCCTCCATCGTCTCACCCGTGAGGGGAGTACGAAGAATTGACGATAAGCTCTAATGACACCCCCGCAAGGGCAGTTCCAACACTTCCAGACGGGCCGGTATGTTCAATGAAAATACTGGTCCAGAAATAGACCGGTATGTTCAATGAAAATACTGGTGGCACCGACGGGAATCGAACTGGCGACAGGGCCCAGATGGTAGAACTTGACCACTGGGCTATCACGGTGTCCAATAATAATAATAATAATAATAATAATAATAATAATAATAATAATAATAATAATAATAGGCTTCCTCAGACTATAGCATCAGATCCAGATCCTGGACATGTGCCTCCATTAATAATAATAATAATAATAATAATAATAATAATAATAATAATAATGATAATAATAACAACAATGATGATGATGATGATAATAATAATAATAATAATAATAATAATAATAATAATAATACTATATCTGAGGCGTACTGATGCAGCTAATGGCATATCCTCAACGGACATAAGCCTCCAATACCCTTGTTCGAGGTCCTCCACCCCCCCGTGTCAGTCTCTCGCCTGATGATCGGGGCCACCGATGGAGCTCCTGAGGGCAAGACTGCACTAAGCCGAGGTTATTCCGCAGTCCCAGCAACCTCTTGCAAGACGTCACCGAATGTGCAAGTGCATACACCAAGCGCGGTTGCTAGAGCTGCCTCGAAACCCCACCCATAACAATCTGGTGTCTGCTGGGTCCTGGGCTATCAACCAGCATATGCGGAGTTTAAGATCTTTTACGCGCGCAACGACCCTCCTCCCCAGCATCTACCACCAAAGGGTTATGAGTTGGCGTCACAGTTTAACGCCTTGAGGCCATTGGGCTGGAACTCTGTTTAGCAAGTGTGACTAGGTTTTTTCATCGGGATTTCCCTCAAATATGTCACAGTCAACACTCCAAGGCAGATTTACTATATCTGAGGCGTACTGATGCAGCTAATGGCATATCCTCAACGGACATAAGCCTCCAATACCCTTGTTCGAGGTCCTCCACCCCCCCGTGTCAGTCTCTCGCCTGATGATCGGGGCCACCGATGGAACTCCTGAGGGCAAGACTGCACTAAGCCGAGGTTATTCCGCAGTCCCAGCAACCTCTTGCAAGACGTCACCGAATGTGCAAGTGCATACACCAAGCGCGGTTGCTAGAGCTGCCTCGAAACCCCACCCATAACAATCTGGTGTCTGCTGGGTCCTGGGCTATCAACCAGCATATGCGGAGTTTAAGATCTTTTACGCGCGCAACGACCCTCCTCCCCAGCATCTACCAGCAAAGGGTTATGAGTTGGCGTCACAGTTTAACGCCTTGAGGCCATTAGGCTGAATAATAATAATAACAACAACAATAACAACAACAACAACAACAACAACAACAACAACAACAACAACAACAACAACAACCTCCTCCTCCTCCTCCTCCTCCTCTTCCTACTACTACTACTACTACTACTACTACTACTACTACTACTACTACTACTACTACTACTACTACTACTACTACTACTACTACTACTACTACTACTACTACTACTACGAGGACAACAAGAACAAGAACAACGATCAAGCACAACAAGAACAACAAGAACAACAAAACAAGAACAACAAGAACAACAAAAACTACAAGAACTACAAGAATAACTACTACTACTACTACTACTACTACTACTACTACTACTACTACTACTACTACTACTACTACTTCTACTACTACTACTACTTCTACTACTACTACTACTACTACTACTATTACTACTATTACTACTACTACTACTACTACTACTCTACTACCACTACTACTACTCTACTACTACTACTACTACTACTACTACTACTACTACTACTACTACTACTACTACTACTACTATTGCTGCTGCTGCTGCTACTACAACTCTACTTCTGCGGCTGCAACTCCTGTTACTGCTGCTGCTACTGCTGCTGCTACTGCTACCGCTGCTGCTACTATTACTACTACTACTACTACTACTACTACTACTACTACTACTACTACTACTACTACTACTACTACTACTACTACTACTACTAGTACTACTACTACTAGTACTCCTACTACTACTACTGCTACTACTACTACTTTCTTTCTTTCTCTTTCTTTCTCTTTCTTTCTTTCTTTCTTTATTTTATTTCTTTCTTTCTCTTTCTTTCTTTCTTTCTTTCTTTCTTCCTTCCTTCCTTCTTTCTTTCTTTCTTTCTTCCTTCCTTCCTTCCTCCCTCCCTTCCATCCTTCTTTCTTTCTAGTAGTACGTAGTAGTACGTAGTAGTAGTAGTAGTAGTAGTAGTAGTAGTAGTAGTAGTAGTAGTAGTAGTAGTAGTAGTAGTAGTAGTAGTAGTAGTAGTAAGAAAGAAAGAAAGAAAGAAAGAATGAATGAATGAATGAATGAAAGAGAGAGAGACAGAGAGAGAGAGAGAGAGAGAGAAAGAAAGAAAGAAAGCAAGAAAGAACGAAAGAAAGAAAGAAAGAAAGAAACAGAAAAAGAAAGAAAGAAAGAAAGAAAGAAGGAAGGAAGGAAGGAAGGAGGGAAGGGAAGGGAAGGACGAAAGAAAGAAAGAAAGAAAGAAGGAAGGAGGGAAGGAAGAAAGAAAGAAAGAAAAGAAAGAAAGAAAGAAAGAATCTAGAAAGAATCTAGAAAGAATCAAAGAAAGAAAGAAAGAAAGAAGGAAATCAAGAAAGAAAGAAAGAAAGAAAGAAAATCAAGGCAGTGTTCATGCAGAACACAATATTTTATCTTTAAAAGCATGCATGAACGAAAGTGTCTCCATGCATGTTTTATCTTTTGGCTACCTCATTCCCTTGATGTCAACCTTTTTTGCTTGGAAGTTCGACGACATCTTCACCTGACGCAGCGGCGCCTATTTGAATGTATGCGTGCTTGAATGTCGGTTCGAGGAAGGTAAGTGAGAGAGTACTTAAGTGGTGAATTTGTCTGTGTGTGCTAGTGTCTATGTCTGTCTGTATGTATGCAGGTATCTTTGCAGGTGGATGCATATTTTTCGGGTGTTTGTATGTTTGTAGGTAATGTCCGGGGTGTGCAAAGTAAATTAGATACGGTTGACGGAGGAAAAGCTAGTCCACAGAAAAAGCCGCTGAACCCGGCGACATCGAAGCTGACGGACACCATCCACGAGGGTCGAGAATTGCGTTACAAAAGCTATACTGAATGCAGAGTAACAGCAAGTGTTACGAGCAACGCAGTTAATTACGTAGTCAAGGTAAACCGATTTGAGAATCTTTTTGTGTTTGTTAGATCTTTGTTTCAAATTTGCATGGTTTCGCCTATTTCAACATCGCAAGGATTCTCCTTCGCTGTTTTGATGATTCCTAGCAAAGCAACTAGAGATAGCAGTACTGATAGCAACTCTATCTTCAGACCTCTGCACGCATCCATACCTCCTTTTACATCACTGTTGTTTAGTCACTTCCTACATTTCATCATCTACTCGTCCTCTTCCTTCTCTTTCAACCACAAGATAAACAAGATTATCGACAAGGTCAGCAACAAGATCGTCATCATCAGCACCATCAACTACAATATCATCACGAAAACAACAGCGATAACAACAATAACAGTAACCGCAACAACATCTAGCATTTAGTATCAATAATTACGCTAACAACCTATCCTCTTCCTGTTGCTGTTCCTTCTGCTCCTACAACATCATCATCATCATCATCATCATCATCATCATCATCATCATCATCATCACTCATCATCATCTCATCATCATCTCATCATCATCATCATTATCATCATCATCATTATCTCATCATCATCATCTCATCATCATCATCATCATCATCATTCATCATCATCATCATCATCATCATCATCACTCATCATCATCTCATCATCATCATCATCATTATCATCATCATCATTATCTCATCATCATCATCTCATCATCATCATCATCATCATCATCATCATCATCATTCATCAACATCATCATCATCATCATCATCATTATCATCATAAACAACAACAACAACATCATCATCATCATCATCAACAACAACAACAACAGCTACAACAGCAACAACAACAACAACAACAACAACAGCGACAAAACAACAACAACAACAACAACACAACAACAACAATAATAATAATAATAATAATAATAATAATAATAATAATAATAATAATAATAATAATAATAATAATAATAATAATAATAGCAATAATAATAATAGCAATAATAATAATAATAATAATAATAATAATAATAATAGTAATAATAGTGCTTCTCTGTCAATGGCTGATGCATTTCTGCACATGCGCCTCCATCGTCTCACCCGTGAGGGGAGTACGAAGAATTGACGATAGGTGTAATGACACCCCCGCAAGGGCAGTTCCAACACTTCCAGACGGACCGGTATGTTCCATGAAAATACTGGTCCAGACAATAGTAATAATAATAATAATAATAATAATAACAATAACAATAACAATAATAATAATAATAATAATAATAATAATAATAATAATAATAATAATAATAATAATAGTAATAATAATATGTATGTATGTATCGTCTGCCAATTGCTGAGCCAAAAGGCCATGTGCATCCAGTCCTCCATTCCATAAGGAAAGTCTCCACACCAATCGGTGGAATAAAGGAAGTGACGGCATAGAACATTACTCTAGGAGCTTTATACGAATCAGCCCATGGAAAGGGACCGATGGCCTATGTACTCCCTAAAAAAAAAAAAAAAATAATAATAATAATAATAGTGCTTCTCTGTCAATGGCTGATGCAAATCTGCACATGCGCCTCCATCGTCTCACCCGTAAGGGGAGTACGAAGAATTGACGATAGGCTCTAATGACACCCCCGCACGGGCAGTTCCAACACTTCCAGACGGGCCGGTATATTCAATGAAAATACTGGTGGCACCGACGGGAATCGAACTGGCGACAGGGCCCAGATGGTAGAACTTGACCACTGGGCTATCACGGTGTCCATAATAATAATAATAATAATAATAATAATAATGATAATAATGATAACAACAACAAAAACAACAACAACAACAATAATAATAATAATAATAATAGTGCTTCTCTGTCAATGGCTGATGCATTTCTGCACATGCGCCTCCATCGTCTCACCCGTGAGGGGAGTACGAAGAATTGACGATAGGCTCTAATGACACCCCCGCAAGGGCAGTTCCAACACTTCCAGACGGGGACCGGTATGTTCAATGAAAATACTGGTCCAGACGGACCGGTATGTTCAATGAAAATACTGGTGGCACCGACGGGAATCGAACTGGCGACAGGGCCCAAATGGTAGAACTTGACCACTGGGCTATCACGGTGTCCAAAATAATAATAATAATAATAATAATAATAATAATAATAATAATAGTAGTAGTAGTAGTAGTAGTAGTAGTAGTAGTAGTAGTAGTAGTAGTACTAGTAGTAGTAGTAGTAGTAATAATAATAATAATACTATATCTGAGGCGTACTGATGCAGCTAATGGCATATCCTCAACGGACATGAGCCTCCAATACCCTTGTTCGAGGTCCTCCACCCCCCGTGTCAGTCTCTCGCCTGATGATCGGGGCCACCGATGGAGCTCCTGAGGGCAAGACTGCACTAAGCCGAGGTTATTCCGCAGTCCCAGCAACCTCTTGCAAGACGTCACCGAATGTGCAAGTGTATACACCAAGCGCGGTTGCTAGAGCTGCCTCGA
>WBZZ01005863.1:10000-15000 GCA_019918135.1 Paulinella micropora | reverse complement strand
TACCCTGCCCTCCCTTATCGTAGACGGTGCTGCAGCGCGCTGTCCTCAGTCTGTGCGCGGAGCGGAACATGTCCCCGCGACAGTGGGCTGAGCAGAGCGAAACGAAAATAAAGCTGGAGGTGAACACCGAAGGTATGCATGCATGCGTGCATGTATGTATGTATGACTGGTGTGTTGTCACGTATGTATGTATATGTGTATGTATGTATGTATGTATGTATGTATGTATGTATGTACGTATGTATGTATGTACGTATGTATGTATGTACGTATGTATGTATGTATGTATGTATGTATGTATGTATGTATGTATGCATGCATGCATGCATGCATGCATGTATGTATGTATGTATGTATGTATGTATGTACATATATATGTATGTATGTATGTATGTATGTACATATGTATGTATGTATGTATATATGTATGTATGTATGTATGTATGTATGTATGTATGTATGTCATGTCATGTCATGTCATGTCATGCCTTGCCATGCCATGCCATGCCATGCCATGCCAAGGAATGGAATGGAATGGAATGGAGTGGAGTGGAGTGGAGTGGTGTGGTGTGGTGTGTGGTGTGTGGTGGGGTGTGGGGTGTGCGGTGGTGTGCGGTGGTGTGCGGTGGGGTGGGGTGGGGTGGGGTGGGGTGCGGTGGTGGGGTGGGGTGGTGTGGTGTGGTGTCTTATGTTGTCTTATGTTGTCTTATGTTGTGTTATGTTGTCTTATGTTGTCTTATGCTGTGTTGTGTTGTGTTATGTTATGTTATGTTATGTTATGTTATGTTATGTTATGTTACGTATGTAAGTATGTAATGTAAGTATGTAATGTAAGTATTAATGTAATGTAATGTAATGTAATGTAATGTAATGCAAATGAATGCAAATGCAAATGCAAATGCAAATGGGAATGGGAATGTAATGTAATGTAATGTAATGTAATGTAATGTTATCTAATATAATGTCTGTGATGTATTAATATCTGTGATGTTTTCCAGGCGACAGCCCTGAGATGGAGGATAAATTCCACATCGACCCTCTCTGGTCTTTATTTATTTATTTATTTATTTATTTATTTATTTATTTATTTATTTATTTATTTATTTATTTACTTACTTACTTATTTATTTATTTATTTATTTATTTATTTATTTATTTATTATTATCTGAAAGGTGTTTGGAGTAGGGGGTGGGGGCTTTTGGGTGAGGGGAAAATGGAAATTGTGTACCCCCACCCGTCCACCCAGCATTTCGGCACCGCTGTCGGAATAAATCATGGTTTGTAGGAGGAGTTGGGAGCTCATATTTGCAAGGTGGCTATAATTTTTGTGGAATTCACGCAAATATTTGCGTTAGGGGAGTGTCCTGAATGCCAAAATTCCTTTTTTTTATAACCCCATTCCTGCAACCCCTGTCGGAATAAATCATGGTTTGTGGGAACCAGCAGGAGTTGGGAGCTCATATTGACAGGGTGGCTTGCCCCAGACTCGATCTTGATGCTGATGTAACTTTTTTGGAATTCACGCAAATATTTGCGTTGGGGGAGTGTCCTGAATGCCAAATTTCCTTCTTTTTTTTAGCACTTGCCGGTGCCTCCGGCAATTAAACGTACCCTGTCGACGGGGTAGGGGGGTCCGGGCCCCCCGGGAACTCCAGCCCTGTGATTGTACGTACCCGTTCTGGTCGCGGGTGGCACCCACACCTGAAAATTGAGGTTTTTTTGCCACCAGGCGCCCTTTGCGGCACCTCTGGCAATTCAACGTACCCTGTCAAAGGGAAAGGGGGCGGGGAGGGGGGGGGGGGGGGGGGGTCCGGGGGGCCTTGCAAAAAGTGATAAGAAGTGGGGCTGGCGGGGTTTGGTGCGCGAAGCGCACCGGTACACCATTATTTCAGGTGTTGGCGCAGCCCCTAGTTATTATTATTATTATTATTATATTATTATTATTATTATTTGGACACCGTGATAGCCCAGTGGTCAAGTTCTACCATCTGGGCCCTGTCGCCAGTTCGATTCCCGTCGGTGCCACCAGTATTTTCATTGAACATACCGGTCTATTTCTGGACCAGTATTTTCATTGAACATACCGGTCCCCGTCTGGAAGTGTTGGAACTGCCCTTGCGGGGGTGTCATTAGAGCTTATCGTCAATTCTTCGTACTCCCCTCACGGGTGAGACGATGGAGGCGCATGTGCAGAAATGCATCAGCCATTGACAGAGAAGCACTATTATTATTATTATTATTATTATTATTGTTATTATTATTATTATTAAAATTATTATTTTTCTTACTACTACTACTACTACTACTACTACTACTACTACTACTACTACTACTACTACTACTACTACTTCTACTTCTACTTCTTCTACTTCTACTTCTTACTATTACTATTACTATTACTATTACTATTTCTATTACCATTACCATTACTATTATTATTACTATGATTAGTACTATTACTATTATTATTATTATTATTATTATTATTATTATTATTCAGCCCAATGGCCTTACGGCGTTAAACTGTGATGCTAACTCAAAACCATTTGGTGGATGATGCTGGGGAGGAGGGTCGTTGGGCGCCTGTCGAAGATCTTAAACTCCGCTATGCCGGTTGATAGCCCGTGGACCCAGCGGATACCAAATTGTTATGGGTGGGGTTTTGAGGTAGTTCTAGCAACCATGCTTGGTGTACGCACTTGCACATGCGGCAAAGTTTTGCAAGAGGTTGTTGGGACTGCGGAATAACCTCGGCTTAGTGTAGTCTTGCCCTCAGGAGCTCCATCGGTGGCCCCTATAATCAGTCGAGAGACTGACTAGGTGGGGATGGAGCACCTAGAACAAGGGCATGGAGGCTCATGTCCGGAAACGGATCGTGCCATCAGCTGCATCAGTATGCCTTAGAGGAAGTATATTATTATTATTATTATTATTATTATTATTATTATTATTATTATTATTGATGGAGGCGCATGTGCAGAAATGCATCAGCCATTGACAGAGAAGCACTATTATTATTATTATTATTATTATTATTATTATTACTATTACTATCCCTGCAAGGTGTTGGTGAAGGGGGTGGGGGATTGGGGGGAGGGGGAAAATGAAAATTGTGTACCGCCCACCCCCCACCCCCCCCAGCATTTCCGCACCCCTATTCCTATAAATCATGGTTTGTGGGAACGAGGAGGAGTTGGGAGCTCTTATTTGCAGGTTGGCTAGCCCCAGACTCGATCTTGATACTGATATGATTTTTTTAGAATTCACGCAAACATTTGCGTTAGAGCAGTGTCCTGAATGCCAAATTTCCTTGTTTTTTTTCGCACCCCTGTCCCTATAAATAATGGTTTGTGTGAACCAGGAGGGGTTGGGAGCTCATATTGACAGGGTGGCTAGCCCCAGACTCGATCTTGATGCTGATATAGTTTTTTGGAATTCACGCAATATTTGCGTTAGGGGAGTGTCCTGAATGCCAACTTTCTTGTTTTTAGCAGTACTTGCCGGTGCCTCCGGCAATTAACGTATCCTGTCGACGGGGCAGGGGGGGTTTTGGGAACCCCAGCCCTGTGATTTTACGTACCCGTTCTGGTCGCGGGTGGCACCCACACCAGAAAATTGAGGTCTTGTGCCACCAGGCGCCGTTTGCGCACACCAGAGGGAGTTAGTGGCTGATATTTGGTGTATCTGACACTTCTTGGTGAACTCTCTTCGAAAATATAAAAATTGTGGCGCCGGGTGGCATACACAGGAAATTTGAGGGTTTTGCGCCACCAGGCGCCATTTGCGCACACCTGAGGGAGTTTGAGGCTGATGTTTGGTGTACCCGACACCTCTCGGTGCGCGCTCTTCGGAGATAAAAAAGTTTTGGTGGCGGGTGGCACAAAAACCAGAGATTTACGGTTTTTGTGCCACCAGAGCTTACACTTGCGTTCTGCTGGTACCTCCGGCCATTGAACGTACCCTGTCGACGGGAAAGGGGAGGTCCGGGGGGCTCTCCCCCCGGGAACCCCAGCCGGAGGGGGGGGGGGGGGGGGGGGGGGGGGGGGGGGCGGAGCGCACCGCAACGCGCACCGCAAACCATCCTTTCAGGTGTTGGCGCAGCCCCTAGTTATTATTATTATTATTATTATTATTATTATTATTATTATTATTATTATTATTATTATTATTATTATTACTATTATGGAGGGGTGCACAGTATGGCACCCCACGGGAAGAGGAGGTGGTTGGGCCTCTTCCCACTGGTTTCGAGGCTATGTCGTTGTGTTGGCTCCGAGGCTATGTTGTTGTGTTGGTTCCGAGGCTATGTTGTTGTGTTGGTTCCGAGGCTCTGTTGTTGTGTGGGTTCCGAGGCTATGTCGATGTGTGGGTTCCGAGGCTATGTTGTTGCGTTGGTTCCGAGGCCATGTCGTTGTGTTGTTTTTTATAAGACATACACCACGTGGGATCAAAGGGGTATTTACATTCCGAGATCTAGGGGTGGTGACGGGTTTCGAGGCGTCCCAGATACTTACCACAAAACGTCCTCATGCGCTGGCAGACTGCATGAAATGTCTGCTACCCCTGTGAGTACCTCCATGCGGAAAATTATGCGGGACCTACCCAGTCTCGTGGAGCTCTCACGCGGGGAAGATCAATCATTTGTAGTTGATTTCCTGCAAGGTACCCGACACTGTGCGGGTAGTAGGGACTTCCTTTTGGGGCCTTCTATGCAGGATGGTTAGAGTCACTCTTCCCTCCCCAACATACTCACTGTAGTCCCTGTTGGGTCGAGGGATGGAGGCGCATGGCCCTCGGGCTGCCATGACAGATCAATATATATATATTATTACTATTATTACTATTATCTTATTTACGCAAACACTGTTTTCCTAGGTCTCCCAGCTTGTCTCCCTCTGGCAAGTTAGACCCCGAGACGGGTCGGGTGTACATGCACTTATCCCGCGACTCGTTGACCAGGACGCTGCCGCACTCCGCTTCCAGTCCCACCATCTCTCCG
>WBZZ01005863.1:0-5000 GCA_019918135.1 Paulinella micropora | reverse complement strand
GCCTTTCGAGTAATAATAGATGTAGCTGTCTATGCACTTTTATTTACTTACTAACTTACTTACTTCTTTACTTACTTACTTACTTACTTACTTACTTACTTACTTACTTAATTACTCAATTACTTACTCTTAGCACGGGGTTTTCCCCCAAGCCTCGTGACATTGTCTTCAACGAGCAACAGATGGCGCGATACATAATACCAACCTACTAACTAACTTGCTTGCTTGCTTACTTACTTACTTACTTACTTACTTACTTACTTACTTACTTGCTTACTTGCTTACTTGCTTACTTGCTTACTTGCTTACTTGCTTACTTGCTTACTTACTTACTTACTCACTCACTCACTTACTCACTCACTCACTCACTCTCTCACTTACTCGCTCACAGCACCGGGTTTTCTCCCAAGCCTCGTGGTGACATTGTCTTCAACGAGCAACAGATGGCGCGATACATGTACGAATTCCTGCAAGGCTTCCTCACAGAGTTCCCTGGTCATCTATACCTATCTATCTATCTATCTATCTATCTATCTATCTATCTATCTATCTATCTATCTATCTATCTATCTTTTCATTTACGCTTTCTGCAAGGCTTCCTATGCGAGTTCCTGTTGCAATAACATTCACGTATCATATCGATCTATCGATCTATCTTCTAATTATATTTATTATCCCTGAAAGGTGTTGGGAGTAGGGGTAGGGAGTTTGGGGGGAAATGGAAATTGTGTACCCCCCCCGGTCCACCCCCACCCCCCCCCCCCGGCATTTTCGCACCCCTGTCCCTGTAAATCATGGTTTGTGGGAATGAGGAGTTAGGAGCTCATATTTGCAGGGTGGCTAGCCCCAGACTCGATGTTGATCCTGATATATTTTTGTTGGAATTCACGCAAATATTTGCGTTAGGGCAGTGTCCTGAATGCCAAAATTCCTTTTTTTCGCACCCCTGTCCCTATAAATCATGGTTTGTGTGAATCAGGTGTTGGGAGCTCGTATTTGCAGGGTGGCTAGCCCCAGACTCGATGTTGATGCTGATATAATTTTTTTGGAATTCACGCAAATATTTGCGTTAGGGGAGTGTCCTGAATGCCAAAATTCCTTGTTTTGTTGGCCTTTTTTGGCACCCCCCTGTCCCTATAGATCACGGTTTGTGTGAACCAGGAGTTGGGAGCTCATATTTGACAGGGTGGCTAGCCCCAGACTCGATGTTGATGCTGACATAGTTTTTTTAGAATTCGCGCAAATGTGTGCGTTAGGGGAGTGTCCTGAATGACGAAATTCCTTGTCTTTTTGGGAGTACTTGCCGGTACCTCCAGCAATTGAACGTACCCTGTCGACGGCGAAAGGGGGATCCGGGGGGCCCTCCCCGGGAACCCCAGCCCTGCAATTTTTAGTATCCATTTTGGTCGCGGGTGCACACAAACCAGAAAATTGAGGTCTGTGTGCCACCAGGCGCCGTTTACGCACACCAGAGGGATTTAGCGGCTCATATTTCCTGTATCTGACACTTCTTGATGAGCTCATTTCGAAAATGTGAAAATTGTGTTGCCGGGTGGCGTCAAAACCAGGAGATTCGGGTTTTTGCGCCACCAGGCGCCGTTCGAGCACACCAGAGGGAGTTTGAGGCTGATGTTTGGTGTACCCACACCTCTCGGTGAGCTCTCTTCGGAGATCCAAAAAGTTTTGGTGCCGAGTGGCACAAAAACCAGAGATTTAGGTTTTTTGTGCCACCAGAACTAACACTTGTGTTCTGCTGGTACCTCCGGCAATTGAACGTACTCAACAGGGGAAAAGGGGGTCCGGCCCTGCCCCCGGGAACCCCAGCCCGGCTATTGTACGTATCACACACGAATTAGCCGGCACCAAAATGAATGGCTGAGAATTCTCCAAGGCTCTAACAGTTGTGCCGGAAGGGTTTATGCCGGTTACCTCCGGCAATAGAACGTACCCTGTCGACTGTGGAAAGGTGGGGTTCGGGGGCCCTCCCCCTGGGACTCCAGCCCCGCAATTGTACGTACCCGAAGCGAATTTTGCCGGCACCAAAATGAATGGCTAAGATGGTCCCAAGGCTGTAAAAGTTGTGCATGCGAGAATGAGAGGAAAAGCGACCTTGGAAATAGGGGGCGGGGGGGGAGGGAGAGGGGGGGGGGGGGGGGGGGGTTGGCGAAGCGCACCGCAAACCATCCTTTCAGGTGTTGCCGCAGCCCCCTAGTTATTATTATTATTATTATCATTATTATTATTATTATTAGGGAGTACATAGGCCATCGGTCCCTTTCCATTGGCTGATTGGTATAAAGCTCCTAGAGTAATGTTCTATGCCGTCACTTCCTTTATTCCACCGATTGGTGTGGAGACTTTCCTTATGGAATGGAGGACTGGATGCACATGGCCTTTTGGCTCAGCAATTGGCAGGAGATACATTATTATTATTATTATTATTATTATTATTATTATTATTATTATTATTATTATCTAGTGGCACCGCGATAGCCCAGTGGTTAAGGTCTACCATCTGGGACCTGTCGCCAGTTCGATTCCCGTCGGTGCCAGTATTTTCAAAGGATATTTTCTTTGAAAGTATTGGTCTGTCTGGAAGGCTTGGAGCTGCCTTGCGGGGGTGTCAGTAGAGCCTATCGTCAAATCTTCGTACTCCCCTCGCGGGTGAGACGATGGAGGCACATGTGCAGAAATGCATTCGCCATTGACTGAGAAGCACTATTATTATTATCATTATTATTATTATTATTATTATTATTATTATTATTATTATTATTATTATTATTATTATTACTCATAACCCTTTGGTGGTAGATGCTGGGGAGGAGGGTCGTTGCGCGCGTAAAAGATCTTAAACTCCGCATATCCTGGTTGATAGCCCAGGACCCAGCAGACACCAGATTGTCATGGGTGGGGTTTCGAGGCAGCTCTAGCAACCGCGCTTGGTGTATGCACTTGCACATTCGGTGACGTCTTGCAAGAGGTTGCTGGGACTGCGGAATAACCTCGGCTTAGTGCAGTCTTGCCCTCAGGAGCTCCATCGGTGGCCCCGATCATCAGGCGAGAGACTGACACGGGGGGGTGGAGGACCTCGAACAAGGGTATTGGAGGCTTATGTCCGTTGAGGATATGCCATTAGCTGCATCAGTACGCCTCAGATATAGTATTATTATTATTATCATTATTACCATTACCATTATTATTATTATTATTATTATTATTATTATTATTATTATTATTATTGGACACCGTGATAGCCCAGTGGTCAAGTTCTACCATCTGAGCCCTGTCGCCAGTTCGATTCCCGTCGGTGCCACCAGTATTTTCATTGAACATACCGATCCGTCTGGACCAGTATTTTCATTGAACATACCGGCCCGTCTGGAAGTGTTGGAACTGCCCTTGCGGGGGTGTCATTAGAGCTTATCGTCAATTCTTCGTACTCCCTTCACGGGTGAGACGATGGAGGCGCATGTGCAGAAATGCATCAGCCATTGACAGAGAAGCACAGCACTATTATTATTATTATTATTATTATTATTAATTTGGACACCGTGATAGCCCAGTGGTCAAGTTCTACCATCTGGGCCCTGTCGCCAGTTCGATTCCCGTCGGTGCCACCAGTATTTTCATTGAACATACCGGTCCGTCTGGAAGTGTTGGAACTGCCCTTGCGGGGGTGTCATTAGAGCCTATCGTCAATTCTTCGTACTCCCCTCACGGGTGAGACGATGGAGGCGCATGTGCAGATTTGCATCAGCCATTGACAGAGAAGCACTATTATTATTAATTATTTATTATTTATTATTATTATTAATTATTATTATTATTATTATTATTGTTATTGTTGTTATTGTTATTATTTATTATTATTATTATTATTATTATTATTATTATTATTATTATAGGACACCGTGATAGCCCAGTGGTCAAGTTCTACCATCTGGGCCCTGTCACCAGTTCGATTCCCGTCGGTGCCACCAGTATTTTCATTGAACATACCGATCCGTCTGGACCAGTATTTTCATTGAACATACCGGCCCCCGTCTGGAAGTGTTGGAACTGCCCTTGCGGGGGTGTCATTAGAGCTTATCGTCAATTCTTCGTACTCCCCTCACGGGTGAGACGATGGAGGCGCATGTGCAGAAATGCATCAGCCATTGACAGAGAAGCACTATTATTATTATAATTATTGTTATTATTGTTATTATTATTATATCATTAATAATAATAATAATAATAATAATAATAATAATAATAATAATAATAATAATAATAATATATCTGAGGCGTACTGATGCAGCTAATGGCATATCCTCAACGGACATAAGCCTCCAATACCCTTGTTCGAGGTCCTCCACCCCCCCGTGTCAGTCTCTCGCCTGATGATCGGGGCCACCGATGGAGCTCCTGAGGGCAAGACTGCACTAAGCCGAGGTTATTCCGCAGTCCCAGCAACCTCTTGCAAGACGTCACCGAATGTGCAAGTGCATACACCAAGCGCGGTTGCTAGAGCTGCCTCGAAACCCCACCCATAACAATCTGGTGTCTGCTGGGTCCTGGGCTATCAACCAGCATATGCGGAGTTTAAGATCTTTTACGCGCGCAACGACCCTCCTCCCCAGCATCTACCACCAAAGGGTTATGAGTTGGCGTCACAGTTTAACGCCTTGAGGCCATTGGGCTGAATAATAATAATAATAATAATAATAATAGTGCTTCTCTGTCAATGGCTGATGCAAATCTGCACATGCGCCTCCATCGTCTCACCCGTGAGGGGAGTACGAAGAATTGACGATAAGCTCTAATGACACCCCCGCAAGGGCAGTTCCAACACTTCCAGACGGGCCGGTATGTTCAATGAAAATACTGGTCCAGACGGATCGGTATGTTCAATGAAAATACTGGTGGCACCGACGGGAATCGAACTGGCGACAGGGCCCAGATGGTAGAACTTGACCACTGGGCTATCACGGTGTCCATAAAAATAATAATAATAA
>WBZZ01005862.1:57500-62500 GCA_019918135.1 Paulinella micropora | reverse complement strand
AGCAAGAGAGAGCGAGAGAGAGAGAGAGAGAGAGAGAGAGGGTGGGGGGTAGAATGGGAACACAAACACAAAAACTGAGAGAAAAAAAAAAAAAAAAAAAAGCACACTCTCAGGGTAGAGGGAGGGAAGAGGAAGATATATATATACGTGTTTTGCGGGCTCGCCGGCCCGGCCCGGCTCGCCCGCAAAACACGTCAAATTTGTGGCTAGCCGCATACTATACTATTTTCATCCTACATGTGTTAAAGTGTATCAAATGTTTATGTTTATCACTTACGAATTTATTTATTCACTTATTTATTTTTTTCACTTATTTATTTATTTATTTGTTTATTTATTTATTTATTTATTCATTTATCCATTTATTTATTCATTCATTTATTGACTCATTTATTACTTCATTTATTTATTCATTTATTTATGCGGGAAAAAAAGAAAAAATAATAGTAAAAATAATAATAATAAATATAATGAATAATAATAATATGTATGAGAAGTTCCTTGTCCTTAAGTACAACGAACTATGACTTCAAACGATTTCTTCTCAGCCGGTTCTGATTTGTGTGGCTTTTGTAATGGCTCATTTGAAAGCTCTCATCAAGAGCTTTCTAATGAGCCATAACACAGCTTGTACATGCAAATATTGACTGAGATCGAAGCGCTTGAAGTCATTGTTTGTTGTACTTAAGAAATAGGAACTTCTCATGTATGTATGTGCGTATGTATGTATGGGTGTATTTGTGTATGTGTGTGTTTGTTTGTATGTATGATGGTTCCAGTATGAGTCCCTCCCGTTGTCCTAGCATATAATATGTGTATGTATGTATGTATGTTTATGCATGTGTATGCATGTACAGAAACCAACAAGTCAATGAAGTAAGTCAGTAAGTAAGTAAGTAAGTAAATAAGTAAATAAATAATACACAAATGAAAAAATGAATAAATAAATAAATAAATAAATAAATAAATAAATAGATAAATAAATAAATATATAAATAAATGAATGAATAAATAAATGAATAAATGAATAAGTAAACAAACAAATAAACAAACAAGGAAACAAATAAACAAACAAATAAATAGATAAATAAATAGATAAATAAATAAATAACTAAATAAATAAATAAATAAATAAATAAATGAATAAATAAATAAATAAATAAATAAATAAATATACATAAATGAATAAATGAATAAAATAAATAAAATAAATAAAATAAATAAAATAAATAAAATAAATAAAATAAATAAAATAAATAAAATAAATAAAATAAATAAAATAAATAAATCTAAATTAATTAATTAATTAAGAAATTAATTGATTAATGTTGATTCAGTAAATAATCAATTGATTGATCTAACTTCATAAATAAGTAAACAAATAAATGAATAAATAAATAAACAAACAAATAAATAAATAAATAAATAAATAAATAAATAAATAAATAAATAAATAAATAAATAAAAAAAATACATTAATATTGGGTATATATAAGAACAAGTGGGTAAGAGAGAGAGAGGAAGAGAGAGAGAGAGAGAGAGAGCTGACACAGGCCGTCTGTCTATCTATCTATTTATCTATCTATCTAACTATCTATCTATCTATCTATCTATCTATCTATCTATCTATCTATCTATCTATCTATCTATCTATCTATCTATCTATCTATCTATCTATCTATCTATCTATCTTACTTTACCCACAGACTTCCTTGGTTGACGAAATCAGAAGCTCCTTTTTTCTGACATTAGTCGATATCTCATCAGTTGATCTCATCACTTACTCCACGGAGTGAACCAAGGCCACTTGAGGTGTCACTGACCCTCTCTTGGGCTTGGTTTTTTGAAATGGGTGCCATCTGTCGACAGACAGAGAATTAGGGGATGGTGTGGGTGTGCTGGGCCCGTGGTGGGGTGCCTCATGTGTGCCTAGCCATACGCCTATAAGTCACATGCCGAAATAGCGACGGGAAGCACAATCCTGTTCCCTCAGGGTGCCCTTTCTCGCTTGTTGAGCCCGGAATAAAACCCACAGTGCTCTGTCGGTTTATACTAGACTGTCGAACAGTCTCGAAACTCCATCTGCTTACTGGGTCCTCTGTAATGGAGGTGGGAGCTCGTTCTGCAAGGGGCGCTTATGGAACGAGCCCTGGCCCCGCCTGGTACTAGGGAGCTTTGGTATCGCCTGTATCAGTCCCTTCCGTGCAAACATCATCGGCTTAGCTGGGCATCGGGTTAATACTTTACCCACAGACTTCCTTGGTTGACGAAATCAGAAGCTCCTTTTTTCTGACATTAGTCGATATCTCATCTATCCAACTATCTATCTATCTATCTATCTATCTATCTATCTATCTATCTATCTATCTATCTATCTATCTATCTATCTCTCCTTTTTTCTGACATTAGTCGATATTTCATCAGTTGATCTTATCACTTACTCTACGGAATGAACCAAGGCCACTTGAGGTGTCACTGACCCTCTCTTGGGCTTGATTTTTTGAAATGGGTGCCATCTGTCGACAGACAGAGAATTAGGGGATGGTGTGGGTGTGCTGGGCCCGTGGTGGGGTGCCTTATGTGTGCCTAGCCATACGCCTATAAGTCATATGCCGAAATAGCGACGGGAAGCACAATCCTGTTCCCTCAGGGTGCCCTTTCTCGCTTGTTGAGCCCGGAATAAAACCCACAGTGCTCTGTCGGTTTATACTAGACTGTCGAACAGTCTCGAAACTCCATCTGCTTACTGGGCCCTCTGTAATGGAGGTGGGAGCTCGTTCTGCAAGGGGCGCTTTATGGAACGAGCCCTGGCCCCGCCTGGTACTAGGAAGCTTTGGTATTGCCTGTATCAGTCCCTTCCGTGCAAGCATCACGGCTTAGCTGGGCATCGGGTTAATACTTTACCCACAGACTTCCTGGTTGACGAAATCAGAAGCTCCTTTTTTCTGACATTAGTCGATATTTCATCTATCTATCTATCTATCCATCTATCCACTTGACCTATTGTCACACGTACACGAATAGAGAAATAAATAAATAAATAAATTAATAAATATATATATAGATATATATATATATAGAGAGAGAGAGACAGAGAGATAGAGAGAGGTAGATAGATGGATAGATAGATAGATAGATATATAGATAGATAGATAGATATATATATGGATGGATGGATGGATGGATGGATGAATGAAAAAATGAATGAATGAATGAATGAATGAACGAACGAATGAATGAATGCATGCATGCCCCTTTGTTTTCTTTTTTCTTTTTCGTTTTTCTTACTTGCTGCTGCCTGTTAGGTTTGGTCTTGTTCATGTGTGGCATACATACCTGGAATAGGAGGTCTAGGGCGGCGTGGGCCAGCGCCACGGCTCCCAGGATCAGTACGAAGATCGAGAAGACATAGAACCACGCGTACTTCAGAACAAGCATAGCTGCACCACACAACGCAAACGAGCAGCAAGATGGAGAATGCATGGAAGCAAACAGATACTTCAAACGCAATCATAGCTGCAATTCAAAAGAAATCATAGCCACAAAACACAACGCAAATGAGCAGCAAGATGTAAAACGCATGGAAACAGACACGTACTTCAAACGCAATCATAGCTGCACAACATAACGCAGTCAGCACCAAGATGTAAAATACACAGAAGCAGTAAAACAAATAGAAGCTGCACCACACAACGCAAATCAGCAGCAAGATGTAAAACACATGAGAAGTTCACATTTCTTAAGTACAACGAACAATGACTTCAAGCGCCTTCGATCTCAGTCAATACTTGCATCTACAACCTGTGTTATGGCTCACTAGAAAGCTCTTGATGAGAGCTTTCAAATGAGCCATTACACAAGCCACACAAATCAGAACCGGCCGAGAACGAATCGTTTGAAGTCATTTCTCGTTGTAGTTAAGGACAAGGAACTTCTCAGACAGGTAAGTTGAACTCGGGCACTTACGCATGAAAGCATACAATGGTAATTACCCTGGTAATTACCCTAAATGTGGTCAACTTCCCGGAAAGTTTTAAAATTTTCTAAATTTCAAAATTTATATGTGGTCAAGTTCCCGGAAATGTGGTAATTACTATTGCATGCTTTCATGTGATTAGCTGCATAACACAACACACTAGATGCAGCTCTGTAGGAGAGTGTGTGTGATGAAAAGTAAATGTGATTGTTCCTTGTGTTTACATAGATAGACAGATAGACAGATAGATAAATGAAATATCGACTAATGTCAGAAAAAAGGAGCTTCTGATTTCGTCAACCAGGAAGTCTGTGGGTAAAGTATTAACCCGATGCCCAGCTAAGCCGTGATGTTTGCACGGAAGGGACTGATACAGGCGATACCAAATCTCCCTAGTACCAGGCGGGGCCAGGGCTCGTTCCATAAAGCGCCCCTTGCAGAACGAGCTCCCACCTCCATTACAGAGGACCCAGTAAGCAGATGGAGTTTCGAGACTGTTCGACAGTCTAGTATAAACCGACAGAGCACTGTGGGTTTTATTCCGGGCTCAACAAGCGAGAAAGGGCACCCTGAGGGAACAGGATTGTGCTTCCCGTCGCTATTTCGGCATGTGACTTATAGGCGTATGGCTGGGCACACATAAGGCACCCCGCCACGGGCCCAGCACACCCACACCATCCCCTAATTCTCTGAGATAGATAGATAGATAGATAGATAGATAGATAGATGCTGTGCAGTGGCCCTGCTGTCAACGTTCTAGCGTTAGAGTTCTCTTAAACTTTTTGGAAAAATAAGACATTGGACCCGGCCCGAGTAGGATGGTCACTTGACTGTGAAAAGCTGTGGCCAATTGTGCTAGCCATAGAATTTTTTCAGGCCATGGCTGGCACAATTGTGATCACGTGGCCATGAACTTGTGACCTTCCCAACTTTTTGCGTGGCCATGGTCACTTTTCACAGTCAAGTGACCACACTATTCGGCTCGGGTCCAAATGTCTTACTTTTTCGATGTGGAGGAAATTAA
>WBZZ01005862.1:47500-50000 GCA_019918135.1 Paulinella micropora | reverse complement strand
CCCCTCACGGGTGAGACGATGGAGGCGCATGTGCAGATTTGCATCAGCCATTGACAGAGAAGCACTATTATTATTATTATTATTATTATTATTATTATTATTATTATTATTATTATTATTATTATTATTATTATTATTATTACATTCTATCGATCCCATTAGCACATTGATGATCCTGAATCGCGGATATTCTATCCAGTTTTATCGGTCACCTCCACAAAATGTGGTCAGGTTACCGATAAAACTACATATCCGGCGCGCCAAATTTGACGTGTTTTGCGGGCTCGCCGGCCCGGCCCGGCTCGTCCGCAAAACACGTCAAATTTGTGGCTAGCCGCATAATATACTATTACCGGACGGAAAGGACAAGGAGTCGTTCTGGAAAGGCATCACCGACAAATCGAAGGGCTACAAGCCTATCATATTCTGCGGCTAGGCAAAATTTCCACGTGTTTAACGGGCGAGCCGGGCCGGGCCGGCGAGCCCGTAAAACACGTGAAATTTGGCGACGCCGAAGATGTGGTTTTCTCGCGGTCACCTTACCACATTATGAGGTGGTTGACCAAGAAAAATTTTGTAACCAGACCCCATGGCATGGCTGCTTAGAAAGCGCTTGGTGAGAGTTTTGACGTGAGCCTTGGCGCAAGCAAACATCAGCGAAAAATAGTATATTGTACGGCTAGCCACAAATTTGACGTGTTTTGCGGGCGAGCCGGGCGCAAAACACGTAGAATTTGGCGCGCCGCATATGCTTTATCGGTAACCTGACCACATTTTGTGGAGGTGACCGAGAAAAAAGTGCTGACAGTCATTGCGTGACAGATGCACCCAGCTTTGATCTCAGCGTTTTCCTTCTAGTAGCGTAAGGCGCGTTCTACACCACCCAGTATTTGCGGGTTTCTGGGGCCCTTTTCTGGGTTTTTGCTTCCTGAAAAGCCTGGCCTGTGGTGGCCACTTTCTGGGTTTTTGCTTCCTGAAAAAGCCTGGCCTGTGGTGGCCACTTTCACAACCCAGAACCCGGAAATCTGGGTGGTGCAGAACGGACCTAACATTGTGAAGTCTGAAGCCATCCTTTGGAAGCTCAGAACAAGGGCTTGGGAACCCGTGTGCTCAGTGTCTATGTCTATGTCTATGTCTATGTCTATGTCCATGTCTATGTCTATGTCTATGTCTAATGTCAATGTCTATGTGTAATGTCTATGCTTGTGTCTATTTCTATGTCTAAGTCTATGTCTATGTCTGTGTCTATGTCTATGTCTCAGTCAACATGGCGGTCTTTCTTACACGCCGCAGGGCAAACAGACAACTAGTATATTATGCGGTTAGCAACAAATTTGACGTGTTTTGCGGGCGAGCCGGAGCCGGGCCGGCGAGCCCGCAAAACTCGTCAAATTTGGCGCTATAGCCGCATATGTTTTTGGAGGTGACCGATAAAGTTCATTGCCTGAAGGGAACGTGCGCCAAGGAGAAGTTCCTTGTCCTTAACCACAACGAGCAATGATTTCAAACTCTTTGATATCAGCCGTTCTGATCTGGAGGGCTTGTGTAGTGGCTTATTTGAAAGCTCTCATCAAGAGCTTTCTAATGAGCCATAACAAAGGTTGTATATGCAAATATTGACTGAGATCGAAGCGCTTGAAGTAAATGTTCGTTGTACTTAAGAAATAGGAGCTTCTCAGCGTTGATGGATCCGAGGAGAAAAGTAATAAGTGGTTAGTTCGGAATCATGGACTGAGTCAACGAGTCGGACATTAGATAACTTATCTACTGGAATGTCAGAGGGGGGGAGGGAGGAAGGGAGGGAACAAGGGCGGAAAGGGAGGAAGGGGGGAACTGGGGGCAATTAAGGGGGTAAGGGGCGAAGGGAGGGAAGGGAGGGAAGGGGGCGAAGGGAGGGAGAGAGGAAAGGGAGGGAAGGGGGCGAAGGGAGGGAGGGGGAATGACCAGTGAGAGGCTGGTGAAGGTTTTGGCTTGGTCTAGGTCGCTGAGGACGAAGCTGTAGGTACCATAGCCGAGCTGAAACACCTGCGCACAATCAAGCAAGACACGAAGCAAACATAAGGACAAGTGAAAAATTTCGGGCAGGAATATTTCGGCCAGTGGTTTGCCACCGCAGAATGCGTTGTTTTTGCACAAAACTTTGGGTGGCCGGAATTCTTCCCCAGCTTTTCACCGCAAGACACGTTGGTTTTTTGCCGAAATTTGAGTTGGCCGAATTTTTTTCACTATTCTTTTACACCATTTCAAGTGTCGACTGGTGGGCAAGCCAAGGCGGCCAGCTTTTTCTGATCTGAAGTGGCTGTTCCTTTCACACCCCAAAGCCCGAAATTGCGGGTGAAAATGCGCACACAAGTGGCCTGTCTGCAATGTGACAAGTTCCTTGTACTTAACCACAATGAGCAATGATTTCAAACTCTTTGATATCAGCCGGTTCCGATCTGGAGGGCTTATGCAATGGCTCATTTGAAAGCTCTCATCAAGAGCTTTCTGATGAGCCATA
>WBZZ01005862.1:25000-27500 GCA_019918135.1 Paulinella micropora | reverse complement strand
ATAGACAGATAGATAAACAGACAGAAGATAGACAGACAGATACATAGATAGATAGATAGATAGATAGATAGATAGATAGATAGATAGATAGATGGATAGATAGATAGGTAGGTAGGTAGATAGTAAGGAGGGAAGGAAGGAAGGAGGGAAGGTAGGAAGGAGGGAAGGAAGGAAGGAAGGAAGGAAGGAATGAGGGAAGGAAGGAAGGAGGGAAGGAAGGAAGGAGGGAAGGAAGGAAGGAGGGAAGGAAGGAAGGAGGGAAGGAAGGAAGGAAGGAGGGAAGGAAGGAAGGAGGGAAGGAAGGAAGGAGGGAAGGAAGGAAGGAAGGAGGGAAGGAAGGAAGGAGGAAGGAAGGAAGGAAGGAGGGAAGGAAGGAAGGAGGGAAGGAAGGAAGGAGGGAAGGAAGGAAGGAGGGAAGGAAGGAAGGAAGGAGGGAAGGAAGGAAGGAGGGAAGGAAGGAAGGAGGGAAGGAAGGAAGGAGGGAAGGAAGGAAGGAGGGAAGGAAGGAAGGAGGGAAGGAAGGAAGGAGGGAAGGAAGGAAGGAGGGAAGGAAGGAAGGAGGGAAGGAAGGAAGGAGGGAAGGAAGGAAGGAGGGAAGGAAGGAAGGAGGGAAAGAAGGAAGGAGGGAAGAAGGAAGGAGGGAAGGAAGGAAGGAGGGAAGGAAGGAGGGAAGGAAGGAGGGAAGGAAGGAGGGAGGGAAGGAAGGAAGGAGGGAAGGAAGGAAGGAGGGAAGGAAGGAAGGAGGGAAGGAAGGAAGGAGGGAAGGAAGGAAGGAGGGAAGGAAGGAAGGAGGGAAGGAAGGAAGGAGGGAAGGAAGGAAGGAGGGAAGGAAGGAAGGAGGGAAGAAGGAAGGAAGGAAGGAAGGAAGGAGGGAAGGAAGGAGGGAAGGAAGGAGGGAAGGAAGGAAGGAAGGAAGGAAGGAAGGAGGGAAGGAAGGAAGGAGGGAAGGAAGGAGGGAGGGAAGGAACGAGGGAAGAAAGGAAGGAGGGAAGGAAGGATTGTTCACATTACCTGTTGAAGTAGTAGCCTTGTTGACGCCAAGTTTGCATCAGCGCAGAAGCTACACACACACACAGATTTGATAGATATATACTATCTATTTATCTATCCATCTATCTACAATTCAATTCAATGCAAAACAACAATACAATACGATACAATACGATACAATACGATACAATACGATACAATACGATACAATACGATACGATACGATACGATATAATAAAATACAATACAATACAATACAATACAATACAATACAATACAATACAACAATACGATACAATACGATACAATACGATACAATACATATGCAATACAATACAATACAATACAATACAATACAATACAATGCAAAACAACAATACAATACGATACAATACAATACAATACAATACAATACAATACAATACAACAATACAATACAAGATAATACGATACAATAAGATACAATACGATACAATACGATACAATACGATACAATACGATACAATACGATACAATACAATACAATACAATGCAATACAATGCAATACAATACGATACAATACAATACAATACAATACAATAATACAATACGATACAATACGATACAATACGATACAATACGATACAATACAATACAATACAATACAATACAATACAATACAATACATTACAATACAATACGATACAAGACAAGACAAGACAATACAATACAATACAATACAATACAATACAATGCAATACAATACTATACTATAGAATACGATACAATACGATACAATGCAATACACTACAATACAATACGATACAATACGATACAATACGATACAATACGATACAATGCAATACAATACAATGCAATACAATACAATATAATACAATACAATACAATACAATACAATACAATACAATACAATACAATACAATACGATAATACGATACAATACAATGCAATACAATACAATACTATACGATACTATACGATACAATACAATACAATACAATACAATGCAATACAATACAATACGATTTGATACAATACAATACAATAGAATACAATACAATGCAATGCAATACAACAATACAATACGACAGAATACAATACAATACAATAGAATACAACAATACAATACAAGATAATACGATACAATACGATACAATACGATACAATATAATACAATACAATACAATACAATACGATACAATACGATACAATACGATACAATACAATACAATACAATACAATACAATGCAATACAATACAATACAATACAATACAATACAATACAATACAATGCAAAACAACAATACAATACGATATAATACAATACAATACGATACGATTTGATACAATACTATACGATAGGATGCACTACAGTATACTTGCCTGCTAGTACGATGAAGGGCATGTAGAAACCCATCGTCTTGAAAAGAGCACTGCCCAGCAGATAGCCTGCACACCACCAAAAAAACAAGGAATTTTGGCATTCAGGACACTCACCTAACGCAAATA